>CM065135.1:95000-225000 GCA_033026305.1 Cirrhinus molitorella
CATGGTCCATGGTGACTGGAGACAGTGGCTTAAAGCATGACATGAACAGCTGCAGTCACTCAACAACAAGGCACAATGTAATGAGAACCCAAGTGCAGTTTATTAATATCCAAACAAGAACATGATTGATCATAGCTTGGCCTGACAAAGAAGCATGCAATAAACCATAAACCTGGACTAAACCTGGACTCACCAACAGCAAGGTTAAACTGAACAAAGCTAGACAAAGGGCCAAGAAATCATGAGGGCTACTTATAAAAGAGACTAATGGCAAAGAAGGAACACCTGTAAACAATCAAGGCAATTAAGAAATGAAAATACAGAACGGAGAATGATCAAAACATCCAGTGGGAACAAGACACATAGACATATAGGGTAGCACATGGCAAAGAACAAGGGAACCAGACAACAGAAACGTAGCTAAACATATAAATAAAAGACATTAAAACAAGAACGTGAAATTAAAAACCAAAAACAGATGTGACATGAGGCCAAAACCACTGAATATAATTCCACATGTAACAATGTCTCTTGTGCTTCGCTGTCTGAAGGTCATCTGAGAGGTTGACAGGAAGCAGCAGCAGCATGTGTTGTGGATATTGTCATGGCAACAAGATGATTTGCTCAAAGACTTTCTAGAACAGAAATATTTACAAATGAAATGACTGTCAAAGAAAGAGCATCATGTGAAGCATGAGACATGAGCTAGACACATTGATGCTTCAACAGCTGATTTATGTTTTTAGTAAACTGAGGGGACACTGCAGATATCTGGTTACTCTAGCTGTACATCATTGTGACTGGATTAAATTCAAACTAATAGTAAATGCAACATTACTGAACTAGACCGTGTAACTCAGGGTGTCAAACTCAGTTCCTGGAGGGCCACAGCCCCTGCAGAGTTTTGTTCCAACTCACAGTTTTCAATTAAGCCTGAAGGACTTGATTAGTTGGATCAGGTGTGTTTAATTAGAGTTGCATCTAAACTCTGCAGAGCTGCGGCCCTCCAGGACCAGAGTTTGACACCCCTGGTGAAACTGAAATATACATGACGACTGCTCATAATTGTGCCACATCTCACTGTATTTCAGTATCTCATGCAAATTAAAAGATGTGTTCTTTTTTTTAAATGCGTATTGAGAGCCTGTCCTCTATTTCGGGGGGGTCCAATCCTGCCGCTGGAGGGCCAGTATCCTACAGAGTTTAGCTTCAACCAGCTGCAACGCATATGTCTGGAAATTTCTAGTGGGCATTTCTCAAACGGAAGGCCGCATATCTTACTAGTGGATTTAGAAAATGTAGCTTTGCACATCTCTGACAAAGACTGTCGGATATGGTGTTCAATCCTGTGACTTGTTTAATTTCCAGTAACCAAGCTGAAGCTTTTCACTGGCAAGACAAAATTAGATTTTCTACTATATATAAACATATGCAAGCAGATAACAAGCATAAAGGCTGGTTTTCTGTTCTCTGTATTTACATGCATGCATCATTTTTACACCACTTTATACATATAATACATTGTGACTGCCTGCTGAGAATTTATTCAGCCCACTTCACAGTTGAAAAGAAAATCTCATATTTTTTGAGAAAGGCAGTTGCACAGACAAAAGAACAACAAATCCAAACCCACTGCTCTAACAGATCCAAGTGACGCTGTCTGGCACATCAGCGAGGTCAACAACATCAGTAATTATCTTAATTATGACCTTCCTGCATTATGGGTCATCATAAATCCTCCTACCCTTAGAAGTGCATCAAACTCGTCTGCTGCTTAACCCAAACCTAACAAGTAATCACAACGCAGCCAAGTGCTTTCAATCTGTTCAGATGCCCGCATTTAGTGTTCCGCTCTTGAGACTGGAAATATCCAAAGCACTGAAGAACGGTGACACACGTCTGACCTGTGTCGTGTGCATCACATCATGCACTCACATTACAAACCCTAGTTCCAGAAATTACATTTCAGAAATTTCCAGTCCAAGTTGCATAAATCACTGTGGTAAATAAATGTAAAAACACAAGACACATTAACAAAATGAATGACTATATGAAATCTATTTGTCAGACATTTGCCATTAACTGGGATTTTTCCAAACTAGCATGCAAATGTCACTGATGCAAATCAACACAGTAGCAGTGCAATACGCAGCCCCGTCCCTTCAAATTGCATCCTGAGGGGCTCTGGATTGGTTTGCATTATTCCGACCTCATTGACTTTATGATTAGCTGGAAATATTTCCTTTGGGGTTCACACACTGTTCGCCCCCACCGCAGCATTGTTGGTCTTTTTGAAAGAGCTCATAGCGTCTTCTCTACAATTGGTTCCGTTCTTCTCCTTCTTCACTGGTTTCCTGAACACAACAATAAAAAAACAGGAAAACATTCTCAGAATATGCCATCCCGGACCTGAGACAATGTTGTAAGCATGCTATAAAGATAAGCCATGAGAGAAAACATTTTGTCAACGTTTTGTTGAGCTGAACATTCTGCCCCCCTCACAAATCATTTCTATGCCCCTAGTGATGATCTGAGTTATCCTCAACTGGCGGTGTATGCGTTATTCAGCATGGCCTATTTATATCCTCCTGCTTTCATTGCGTCTGCGGTCATTGTATTTGTCCAGTGAGCCTGCACTCCCTACGGCGTGTGCAATGCAGGACTGGACAGAATACAGTCGCAGAGTCTTTGTTCTGAACACTGTACAGTTGCTCTATTGGCCCTGAAGGTGCATTAGGAAAAGCCATCAGCAAAAAGACCCGCATGGATCCACGTCAAAAGCAGTGCGAGCATATTACATGACCATTAAGCAAACTGTTACATAAACGATAGTGCTTCCATTGGATAACATTTCCTTTCCTTGAGCTAGCACTAATTAAAACATCATCTGTGGGTTTGAACAGCAGGGATTCACTAAATGAGAAAACTGCAGTAATTGGCATGAAATACTAAACTTCATCTTAAACTATTACTAATCAGCATAACCTCCTTATTTTATAATTACTGCCACTCTTATAAGCTTAAAATAATAGTTCACCCAAAAATTAAAATGTGCTGTTAATTGACTCACTCTCAGGCAATCCAAGAAGTAGATAGCTTTTAAGTACAACAGTTTTGGACTTTTAGTTTCAATAAAAACAACCGATTCACCAGTTTGTTCATGTAATCACACAAGACATAACATATTCACAATTGTATTATTAAAGCACCCAATAATGATGTGAAACATGTATGTTTTATGTGTCTAAAGCATATAAAGTTGATAAACATTAATTCTGCCCTTCATTTAAGTGTTTGGTTCACGCATGCTCATATCAGCGGCTTATCGGTCTGAGTCGAACTGTTTCCTCAGTTTAGTAACTGTTGGAGGAATTGAAGTGCTGAATTTGGTGAACTGGTTCAACTAGTTCACTAAAAAGAACCAGTTCAAAAGTGATTCACATCACACATATGCCTGAGGCTTTGGATTACAGGTAATAATGTTATAAATAATGTCAGGAGTCACAGGCATTCATTTTGTGTTGCCTGATATGCTTTTTTTGACTCTAAGAGTTTAGGAGTCACCAAGAACCATAGTTTCAGCTAAAAATCTTTACTGTTCTGCTGAAGAAAAAAGTCACCTCCATCTTTTCGATGGCCCGAGAATGAGTAAATTAACTCCCTTTAACTGAGAGATAAATGAAATATTTGTACTTTTTAAATTGATCACAACACAGTTGTAACGTGGGGAGTCAGGACAACGGAGTTGGGGATCCAAACGCAAGGCTTTATTTACAGGCGTGGTCAAGACAGGCAGGGTCAACACCAGCAAACAGTAACATCAAAGAATAATCCAAAAGAGAAATCCGAAAAACACGCAAAGGTCAGGGCAGGCGGCGAGAGATCAAAAACATGAAAACAGTCCAAGGTCAAAAAACAAAGGGAAACTAGAAAACACTGAAAGATAAACACAGGAACAACAGTAAAGGTAAACACTTTTGCTTCAACATTTATGTCAATTTTAACACAACAAAAAAATAAGTGTTTATAATAGAAGCCCATGAACGAAGTTTGTTTCAACTACCTATAATTAGGAGGCACACAGCATATGCTCATGTCTCAGTGGGTTAGAGCAGATGGCTGGTGAGATGATTTCACTGCTGGCATTATTGATTAGCTGAAGCTGTTTGATTCTTCACTCAGGTTTGCATGTGGGGTGCGGCACCGCTGTGAACACAAAACACCTACAATCCACTGAATGCAGCAACAGAGCAACACCTGCTTGTGAATGACTCAGGTACAGGCATTTCCCAACAAAATCATCAATACATAAAACATGTCATGCTATGATGTTGTGTGCAAGATTATTCTTGACCTTTCCCTAAAAAAAGCTGAGATCTTGGCGTTTCATTTTTATAGGAATAATCCCAAAAATACATTGAAATAATAATATAATAATTTGTACTGCTGATCATCAAACCTGCTTCACATGTTTTCACATTACACTGGGGTCCCCCAATCGCCCATTTTACCACCCACGGTTAGGGTAGCACCCAGCTTCCTCAATAATAGATGTCAGCAGTTGACATGTGGCAGGTGGTGACACAACACTTCACAGAGTTAATAAATTTTTTATATCAAAGCTGTTCGAGTGCAGTGCCCACCCGTGTTTGAAGTCTGCTGGAGGACACAGAGAGGGCGCACATGCTGCAATGATGCTTGAAATCAAGTCAAATTCTACTTTAAACTGTAGAACAGAGGTCTTCAACCCTGTTCCTGGGGACCCAATATCCTGAAGAGTTTAGCTACAACCCTAATCAAACACACCTGAAGCGGGCAATCAAGCTCCTCAAGACTGCTTGAAAATTGCAGGCAGGTGTGCTGAAGCCGGTTGCAAATAAACTTTCCAGGCAAGTGGGTCCCCAGGAGCAGGGTTGAAGACCTCTGCTGTAGAACATGCACATTTACCCAGCCCTGTTCCTGGAGATCTACCTTAATGCAGAGTTCAGCTCCAAACCTGATCAAACACACCTGAACCAACTAATTAGGATCTGAAGGAGCACTTGATCATTACAGACAGGTGTGTTTGATCAGGGTTGGATCAGAACTCCGCATTAAGGTAGAGCTCCAGGAACACAAAGTCTGTGTTCTCATTTATTCTTTTTTTTTTTAGCATCATTTATGTTCATGTAGGTCAAAAGATCATTTTTAATCATGGTGATGCTCAAAGATCTATTGGGTCATTCTGTCTCAACTCAAACAAAGTCCCTGGATAACATTTTGATTTCAATTATTTTTCTTCTGCTGAAAGAAATACAGAAATGAAGAATGAGAGACCTCAAATGTTACAAACAGTGATTGCGTTAAATATGCACCTAGCAGTGAGTACTACTTGCTCTAAGACTATCGTCAGAAAGCCTGTCCTAGGAACTGAAGTTTAAAGGGGTCATTGAATGAGTTTTCAAGTTTTCCTTTCTCTTTGGACTGTTACAAGCTCTTGGTGCATAAAGAAGATCTGTAAAGTTGCAAAGACTGAAGTCTCAAATTCAAAGAGATATTCTTTATTAAAGTTAGGAGTCTGCCACACCCCCCTAAAACGACTGGCTCTAACACACGCCCAAGTATCTCCGTCAGCATGTGGTGACGATTTGCCTAACACCGCTCACAGGAATTTGGGCAGTTTGTACATTTGCACCTAAACAAAAATGGTAAGAATACAACAGTATGCTTTTAAAGTATTATATTTCTTCAGTTAATGATAAAATAAATACAGTGTTGAAAGTCCTTATAATGTCGTATATTGAAGTGATTACATATAGGCTAACGTTAGTGAGCTGTTAAATGTAACAACGTGTCTACACCGGACACAACACAACAAATCGGACATAAAACTGCTGCTGCATTATATTTATGACGTGTTCACACAAATTTCAAATCATTTTCAGTGGTCGCTTTGTATATGTTCACAGACTTTTGCTGTTGCGTTGCGACGAATGTCGCGTCAGGTGTAGACACGCTGTAAGAGTTATTTGTAAAGTAAAACCTTACCAATCTGCTACGTTTTGATCAAGTCGCGCTGGCCGAGTTGACTGATCAGCTTGGTCTTCTGCATTTTCTGGATCAGATTCGGGCTCGAATTGATAAGGTAGTACAGTCGACATTATCACCTGTCAATTGCGGGAGGATGGGATTCCTCATATTGTAAGGGGCGTAACATTTCCGACACACGCTTAGAGTAATCGGCCAATCACAACGCACGATACAGCTGGCCAATCAGAGCACACCTCGATGATTTTCATCGGTGAATTGTGTCAAAATCGACCCGTTTCAGAAAGACGGGGCTTAGAGGACATAAAATAATATAAAATATGAGCAAAATAGAGCGATTTTTTTTTTATTTAAACCAGGTAAACACATTGCATTAAACCAAATAAACATAAAAATGATCTTTTCTCTACCCATTTAATGACCCCTTTAATAATGGTTTCCTGCACGGTCCGTTATTCACAACGTCCACCGGCAATGTTGCCAACTTAGCGACTTTTCTCCAAAAAAGCGCCCGGTGACAAATCTAATGAATTCTAGGACAAACCTTATTTACTTTCTGAGACTCTCCGGTACTGCCGTGCAAACGCAAGGTCGTGCTTTCCCAGCTCTCTCTCTAAGGGATGCACTCAAAGCCCAGATTGAACTGTTAGCTGATGCTGCAGACTGCTCTGAAAATCATAAAGCTCTGCATTTAACACTGTGCCTCTGTCCCATGATGTGGCTGTCCCTGATGGACATTCTGCACAACTGACCCGTCCTGCTCCGAGCCTGACCCCGGTGTCCCTACCTGTGTGTTCGGCAGACACATCGAAACATCTCTCTTCGCCCTCAGGAAGCTGTGGATAAAGAATCGGAGGAAATGCAGGAAGGTATTGTTGAGACCTCAGAGAGTCTGTGGTCATCGGTTGTGGTAATACATTACATTATAGGCAGCTCAACAAAGTTACAAAAAAAGGTTCATATCCCCAACCTAAAATGGATGAGTCCCTTGACTTGGTGCCTGGTTAGTCCTGGTTCTCCACCAATGACTTGAGGTGTGGAAGCTCCAGTCCTTGTTCCACCTGACACCGCACTGCCTGAATGCACAATGTGCTGTCACAGAAAGGGTCAGAAGGACAAAAGGTTGGGTCATACGGAGAGGCGTGTCACCAGACATGAGCTCCTTGCACTGGTAATGGAAGTGGGGCGCTTCAAATACTACCTGCACGGCCTACTATTTGCGATAATGCCAGATCATGCGGCACTCCAGTGGCTGATGTCCTTTAAGGAGCCTAAAGGTCAGGTGGGCTGGTGCTGGAAGAACTAAAGTCCTACAGCTTCACAGTAGTTCACAGAGTTGGATCTAGCCACACCAACACAGATGCCTTGTCGCATCGCCCTTGTGGTGCCATCATTGTGAAAATAGGGTGACTCTGGAGAAGGAGCTGTGTCAAGAGAATAAGGCAAAGCATCCTGCATGTGGGACACTGAGGGTGGTTGACACACCAAAGTGGGAGGACAGACGGCAACTGTTAGTGCCCAAAGCACTATATGAGTATGAGGACTGGCCATTTCAGGATGTCCAGAACACTCTGCTGCCTTTGCCAAGGGTTCTGTTGGCGCCAGCAAAGAAAGGACATGGAGGATTTCTGTCGCAGAAGTGATGCCTGTGCAGCCTATAAAGGGCCTCAGTTTAAAGGGGTGGGGTGTGTGTGTGTGTGTGTGTGTGTGTGTGTGTGTGTACGGACTGGAGAATGAGTTCAGAGTTAGTTAGAGAGAGAATAAGAGCACTGACGTGACGTGTGGCCAAGTATTGTGTCACATACTCAGAATTTGTGCTCTGCATTTCACCCATTCAAGTGGACACACACAGCAGACAGTGACTGTGTATTGTGTGCGCAGATGCTGCCATTCTAAAATAAAAGTCCTGCCTCAAACATTGAAAAATGCCAGATATCGGCCCATATATCGGTTGACCACTATACGATACTGCATATGTGAATCCTTGTTAGATCCAGAAACAGTGAAAATAAACAAAATCTCTTCTTTCAGATATATAGAATCTTATGATCACCATTGACAGCAAGTAAATGTGCCTTAACTTGACCGTTTCACTGTCTTTTTGGTACAGGTATGTTCAATGCAATCGTCTTGACAGACGGAAACAAGAAATATTTATAGTTACAATAATAATTGTTCTTCAGATATTGCTTGTGAAATACAATTAATGTCAACTGTAAGCAGAGTTGCCCGTGTTTGTTTTTTGACCACTGAATGTTTACTCATAGGGCCACACTTAGAACCCAGCGCCTGTCACCATTGGCATAAAATGCAAAAAGGATCGCTAACTATGTTCACTAACAAACATACCAATCTGTGTGAAAATAAAACAATGCTGCTGCCATCTTTCTAAAGTAATTTTCTCAATATCTGACTCCCTCAAACTCCCTCCAATTTTCAATTTAATCTTTATTTATTCAACAAGTTGTTCCTTACTGTTAAGGTGACATTCATTAGCTAGTGGCCCAAAATAAAGGAGGAAGGAGTAATTAAACCTCACAACATAATATGGTGCCACATGTGAAAACCACTACAGCAGCCTTTCATTTACATCACAGCATGGCAAAGCCACACTTGTACTAACAGCAATGAAGCCACAACCTTCATCCACCCCTTTAGAACTGGAGATCTCCTGTATTGCTGGATTACTTTTTGTGGTTATCAGCATATTGCACAATGTATGTTGCACATTATGCACAAATTAGACATATTAAGCACTAACTCAGTGACAGTATTACATACCTTTTTATGGCCTTGTAGCAGATAATGACAGTTAACAAAAGAAAGACAGCCGAAGCACTTCCTATCGTCCCAACCACGATGATCTCCATCCACCAGGGCCTCAGCAGAGGAGCAGAAGCCTCCGGAACTGAAGGAGTGATCACACGTCCATGCATCAAATTCATGATTAAACATGTTAATAAACATTAGCATTGTGTGTAGAGTAAAAACTAAGGTGTTTATTTTCTACAGTGCATACCTTTTGTATTTACAATGATTTTTGCTTCAAATCTGCCTTTTACACAAGCTGAAAATATTTACCAAAACATCTATAAAATAGTTTTGACAAATCAATGCTTTACAAAATTTTACCTATAGGTTTTATGATAGGTATGACCTGAGGGAAAGCAGGAGTCTCATTCCGTCCAGATTTACAGTAAAAATCACAGCTGCTGCCGTCCTGTGTGCATTCACTCTGCTTCTCTTTATTTGTATGATTCTCTGTTGTGAATGCTTTCACTGTAAAGTGAGTTTGCACCTAGTCATATAAATAAATAAAGTGGACTCTTGTAGAAAATTCATGTTTGCCTTTTTTGTTGTCACAAGCTGTGTTTCCATTTTATGCGCTTTTTGAAGTATTTCATCAGAAAACATTGATGGAAACACCACATTTAGAATAAAAATCCCTTAATTCGCAAAAAAAAATTTAACGCTCACATGAGGTGGGTTTTGAGTTGTGTGAAAAGGGGGTAAATGCGAATTTTATGATTTGCGTAAATTCCTCTGTACGCATCAAAAAACCACGTGACTTTGTGCTATGGGACGGCAAAACCTGACTAACCTGCGCACCGAAATGCTGAAAATGCTGCTATGGTCATTCTGAAATGCCCGCTTTTGCTGTGTTTCGTCTGCTCGCTCCGAGGCACAAGTCATTTATTATATTATATGATTATATTCAGTGGCAACTTTGGATGGAAACCTGGCTAATGTAACCCTTGCTAGTTGCCAAGGTAATTATTCAGCCTTACCTGTTGCTCCTCTGCTCTCTTGTGTATTTATAGCTCTGGTGTTCGCTTGTTTCTTTATCAGTTGTTGAATGTAAGGTTATTCTGTTTGCCCGTGTTTTTGTTTTCTTGCTTATTTGTTTGTTTATTAAATCTCCCTCATAAAGATCCACATCTCTTCCTGCATTTCCTCCCGCAACATTACTGATTGGTATACAATGGATCTAGCAGGTATGCAGCTCATCCTGGACAGTTCAGTTATTTTTATTTTTTTTTCTGGACTCAGTTAACCGCTCACGTCACAACTGTACTGTGATGGTCCTTAAAATACATTTTTTGATTTTGTAGCAGTTTCTCCTTCACTGTGGGTGAGGAGGAGAAGGATCTCACCATCTCCAATCAACCAGCTCCTAAATATTTTGTGTCTGTGTTTCGTCATTGAACAGAACTGAAATAAATGTTGACCAAGAATAAGACACATAGTGTGAGACAAAGGTATAAATATGATACGTACATGTTGAGATTGTACTATATGTAATATAAATACCTTCTCAACATTTTATCTCAAACACAATCTCCATTTGAACCAACCCTCTACCTTCAACAACCCTCACAGGTTACTCACCAAGCTAATATTAATATTAACACCTTTACTGCGATTAATTGGACACTTCATTAAACAGCACAAAATATTTATCTTGTTTAGCATGTTAATTTGGTCATTTGCTATAACCCTGATTCTCACAAATCTCTATTTTCTACAAAATAAATTTATATCCAAAAAACTTGGACACTCCAAAAGGAAAGTGAATGTTATGAGGAGACCAAAGAACTAAACGATATAAGTCCATGTAATTGATATACATTTATGTACACCTAAGCACCCATGAAAGAAAGAAAAAACACTGTAAAACCATTCAGAATTGTATAGTCTGTGCACAGTGAAACAGCAAAGAGTTTGTTTACTTTTTAGACAAGATACTGAACAGGACCATGTGGAGACGCCAAAAAGCCTCACCTCACAGCATATGCTCACTGAGGTACACAGATCCATTCAGAATGACTAAATAGAGCAACATACACCTGAAAAATCAAAACATTATCCTAAATATGTGTGGAAACAATGTGAATGTACTGAAATGTGTCTTTGAATAAATATAATGTACGATCTGTGCCTCCAGAGCTCTCATACACACATTAATTTAACCGACTGATTGTTTGAATGCAATTGCTTTCAGCTGGGCGACGGCGAGTGAGGCACCAAACAGTTTGCGGTGTGACATATATGCTGCACATTCATTGAGATTAACTGGAATAGTGTGCTTTAAAAACAGCTAAACTCTCAAGCGCCCAGTCGGTGTTCAGGACAAGTGAAGACGTGTGAAAATATGCCTGTGCTAAATTAAAGTTACTCTAACTCAAACACTTGTGGGTCAAATCAAACTATTTATTAGCCAATGGCTAATGACAGACATTTTTTATCAGTTAGCATGAATGGAGATGCCTCACCCATAGCGATCAGTCCTCGCGGTGGAGGAGGAGGAGGAGGCGGAGGAGGTACAGGAGGGTACGTTCTACAGTGGCATAACACCTGGCAACCCTCAGCTCCTCTGTTCATGCCGTGCTGAGAGCAAGACCTCTGCAGCTCCGCCTGGAGGAGAGAGAAAGCAAGAGAGAAGCCACTGATGCCGATTATCCAAAGCGACACACGCAGTGTAATACAGGCTCCTGCAGCGTTCAGCTCCCTTCAGAGAACGAGGGTTACCAAATTAACCTAAAAGTTTTCCCCCATGCCATCTCCAGCTTAAACAGCTAACACATGGATCATTCCCTGGGTTCCACAGTTCATTTCTGAAATTTATTCTCTAACTTTAATTTTAATAAATAATTTATAATAATATAATAATTAAATTTAATAAATGTTCTGTTCCAGATTCATACACATTATTATTATTTATTGTTAAGTCTTACTATTTAAATGTTCTCTGTTCTCATGTCAGATATGTTTGAACGCATGTATGTACCAAGAGCACCTTCAAAACCCACAACAAATTCCTTGTGTGTCTGCACACATTTGGCGAATAAAGCTTATTCTTTTTTTTTTTAGATTTATTTTTGGCCTTTTTTGGCTTTATTATGACAGGATAGATCATTAGTGACAGGAAGTGAAATGAGAGAGAGAGACGGGGTAGGGTCAGGAAAGGTCCTCAAGCTGGGATTCGAACTCGGGACACCCACAGCGCAACGGCGCTATATGGCACACTGCCCACAAGGCTATCGGCGCCGACATAAAGCTAATTCTGAATTTGAACAAATTGGGTGAATTAATGAATGAATGCATCAATGACTTAGGCATGAAGACTTCTTGTCACTACTGGTAAAAGTTTAATTTAAATTTTTGTTCAACTATACATTTCATATTTCTATATTCAATATATTTAGTATTTAAAACATTATTCATATAACATTTTTTATTCAGTTGTAAACAGTCTGCGTTAATACATCTAAATGGCACGTCTGCAATGCAAAGATTTTGTCTGATTTCACTGGATTGGTAAAAGATTGTCTTCTTGTTCTAACTCCCCCTGAGGCAAGTTCGATCCTAGAGAGCCGCTGTCCTGCTGTCACGAATCATGCCGCTGCAGCTCCCTCCATTCACCACTAGAGGGAGCCATCACTGAGACTATAAAGACTATAAAGACTATAAGGACTATAAATAGACCCACATTACACACAGTTCTCTGCGAAGTCTTGATTTGCCCTGGCTGTCAATTCCGAGTGTTTATTCCTTGTGTTTGATATTCTGTTGCTGACCTGGTTTGTTTCTTGTTCCTGATTGTTATCTGCCTGCCTACCTACCCCCTTGCTTGTCTATTGGATTACTCTTGTTTGCTAGCCGCCCGCCTCGACCCCTTGCTTGGACATTGACTATTCTCTGTTATATCTACGTTGTTCCTGTTTGTTCCCCTCTGACCCTGCCTGTTGTACCACGCTTATTGCACATGGAACTCCACTCTTGATATTGCAAATAGGTGGATAGCCTTAGAAATCCTGAAGACTTTGATTAGGTGTGTTTGATTAGGGATGGAGCTAAACTCCTAATAATAGGGTTGGAGCTAAACTAACTAATAATAATAATAAAATAATAATAAGAAATACATGAAAGGGGTCATATACATTTAAAAGGTTGCCCTTGGAGATCGATTTAAATAATGGAAAAGTTATGAAAGAGTTTATATTGGGAATATTTTTCAGTTTTTATACTGGCTTCAGCGTATCCTGCAAAACGTCCTTCTTTGTGGTGTTATAGAAGCGGCCACCTTAGCAGTTAGCAACACTGACGATCAGGATTCAGACCAGCAGAAGTCGCCCACCTCCTTCAGCTGCAGTGGGAGGCTCTGAGACTCGGGGAGAAAGAATACATTACCACTGATCCACAGCCGCTTCCTATGGGCTGTGTGGGTGAAAATGAACAGTATGGAAATAAGGTCGAAACACATGTACAGTATACATCTGGAGCTCTACAACGAGCTTTGGAACTCATTAAAACCGCTGGCGATTTGTTCACGTGTGTACTGGTTAGAAATCCTTATGGAGAACATGAAGAGGTGGTGAGTGTGTGTTTGTGATGAATAATCTGCAGATTGCTGCTAATCACTTCACACAGCTCCAGTCACTTTCCCTGTTTCTTCACAAAGTAAGGCATTCAGCATTTTAAGTTTGGACACACAAGCTGGACCTAACTGTCTTAATCAATCAAACTTGAATCGATTTCAGACTTTTTTACAAACCCATTTGGCTGACTAGATCAAAAGTGTGATTCATTCGCAATCTGGTATCTGATGCTAAAATAATATAACAACACATGACATGCCTGCTAAAATATGATCAGGGAAATGATTCTGAAGTTGATATACTATCATTAGAGTCAGACAACACTGCAGAAAAAACAATAGAAACCCACAGAATATGTAATGGCTTTACTGGTTATAATGGAGACTGCATTGGTTGTAATGGTCTCGACTGCTAATTGGTCGCCTTCTACTGGTGGCTTGTTAAAACCACTATACAAATCTTTTGATGGTTAAAAAGTTGATGGTTTGTAATGGTCCTGGGGCACATCTGCATTTCTGATCTTAATTAAACAAACCCATCCGATGTCTGAACGCACAATGCCGTCAAAGGTCGCGGGATGATCATTCAAACATACCTGACACAAGAGAAGACAGGACGAGAGCAAACAGTGAGCAAACACAAGAGGCCAAAGGTGAGATCGGAGCGAGTCCAGCATCCCTCCTGCGCTCCTCTGCGCTGAACACAGCCGAGACTCTCATGCAGCACCGGAGCGATGTGAAGACCCCTAACAACACACAGACAGTCGCACTTGTAGTTTCATGAAGCTGTACCTCCATCTCATTGACGGAAACTCTTCGTTCAGCCGCAAACTCTTTGTTTTCATTCGGTGACTTTGGGAGAGTAATCAATAATGAAAGTTGTTTCACATACCCGCGTGTGGCGCGTCCTCCAGCTCTTCACTATAAACACGCTCTTCATTACAGTCCCGCTGATCGATGATCCCTGATCAGTTGCCAGAGGACTGTATAACTCCATAGACGATCCTACAAGCAGCAGCAGACCCTCCAGCGGACAGTCAGTTGAGCGCAGACAGAGAAACCCATCGTCAGGTGCATCAGCATCAGTGCGCACATCAGACAATATTCTCCCAAACACAGACTCCTCAGATATCCGCGGAAATGCTGTTGTGAGCAAACACACAGTGATGCGAGTCTCTCAGATAGAGGAGTTGCGTAACTCTGCTCCTCCCTCTATATTCACTCCTCTAGGAGCTACTTCGCGGATAAGTGTGTGTTCCAAACCGGGCAATGCATTTCACCACACACTGAATTACCCACAAAAAACTGAAGTTTTTCAGAATCAATACCAGTGCCATCTGAAAGACAAGTGCTTGTGTTGTCTGTGAAACAGTACACTGTCAGCATTTTCTGATTTTGTACACATTGCTGTATGTGGGATATTGATTGCAAGAGACTGAACTGTATTCACAGACATATTTTACTGTTGGGTCTGTCAACAAATTACAGTACAATGTCATAGAAAAAGACAAGACTCTCTCTTTATTTACTGTATGATGTAACATACCAGTGGACTACTGTAACATGGATTTCTACAATACTTTGCAGTTTTACAGTACAATACACATGGTTGGATTACACACCTGTTCTGTCTACAGACACTTTAATGATTGTGAACGTGGTCCTTATTTCATCAGAAGTGTGTCTATACCTGCCTCTCTACTCGCATCCTCTTCTTCTCGGCTGTTTGTTTCCTCTTTTGTTCTTTAATCTTCGTTGGTCAAATGTAGCTTTATGAAATGCATATCTGACCTATTTTTCAGCTTTACATTCCCCCTCATTAGAGAAATTCAAGATTCATCTGTACAATTCATCCATTCAGGACACATTTACCAGAAATGCTTGACAGATGATGACAACTAGTTCAATCATTTTGCATTTAATGACTTCTCCAATAAACTAAAACCTTGATGTTTTGAGGGGAAAGACCATTCAACAGAGAACCAG
Source organism: Cirrhinus molitorella (assembly GCA_033026305.1). Lineage (NCBI taxonomy): Eukaryota > Metazoa > Chordata > Actinopteri > Cypriniformes > Cyprinidae > Cirrhinus > Cirrhinus molitorella. The sequence continues at coordinate 110,392 of CM065135.1, forward strand.
TCTCATATATTTCGATAATGACATACACATTTGATAATGTAGAAAACAACAGACAATTGTACATAAAGAACTGCATGAATGTACCAAAGCATTGGAGACTTGTTCAAAAGAGTGAGATATTATGTGCACAGAGACTAGATTTTAAATGATAAAGACTTTTAAAAACTTATATTATAAAGAAAAAAATATAATAAAAATAAAACAATAATTTTTTGCCAATATAACTTTATATAAATATTGCTGATCAGTTACAAATAATTAATGGAATGAAAACAATTGGTCATGGGGGAATTACTGTAAAACAAACTTGAATGGAAACAGTATCAGTTAACAGTGAAAATATAAAATGATACTGTGCTGGAAATGTGCGCCCTCGTGTGGCGTTTGATTAAAAATGTGGTCTCTCTCTCTCTCTCTCTCTCTCTGTGTGTGTGTGTGTGTGTTTCCCATTCAAAAATACTTGTGTTTCTAGAAAAAAAATCTCTGGAAAAGTAATAATTTTAATGAAAAGTGTTTTTGTTGCTATTTATGTCAGTATTTTCTGTAGGCTAGGTGTATTGTTTAGGTTTCATTAAAGTAATATGTCTTTGTATTTGTCCCATATATTTGTGAAATAATATTTATTTATTTATTTTTATGTCAAAGTAATTCTCTCCTCATAAGACCAATATTATATTGCAATAAAAAAAAAATCAGCAGTTAAAAACAATAGATGGTTAGAGCTTCACACAATCCACGAACCCAAACTTGTGCTGCAATAAAGAGTCTGTTCTTTTCTATTATTGTAGCGATCAGTGAGTAGCGAATCAGCTGTGGTTTATGTGACCAATCAACTCTTCGGAATCGCCTGCGGGGCGGGGTTTGTGCTGAACTATTTTAGTGGTTATAATTTTAAGCGGTACATTTGGAGCATCATTAGTTTCACAGACAGGCCGGGCATGGCATCATCTCAGGAGAGCAGGTTTTTGGATGATCTGAAGAGAAAACGCGTCAAAATAACTCTATTCGATACACAAATCACTGGCGTTATCCAGCGCATTACTCAGAAGAAGACGGTGATTTTAGAGGATGGTGAGGCCTAATTAACAGATTCGTTTAATAACTACACAGTTTACATACGTTTATATAATTTATTTCTTTTTTTCCTACTTAAAGTGTCTGAAGTGAAAACCGGACGGAAATTTCCAGGCGTCAAGATCATTTTCGGACACGAAATTCTTAAAGGTAAACTGCATAACAATCACACAATGTTTCAGGTACTTCTATATACAAACATTTGAGCAAAACAACAACAAATTAAAAGTGTACACATATGCAGTGTTTGTTGGTCCAATCAGGCCAAGAAATCATTTCCCTTTTTCTTCTTTCAAAGTGGATGTTACCATTTCTGCCAATCAAGACCATCTGTGAGTGTCTTTACACGAATGAATGTGTTTGATCGAGTCATTAGTGTTTATCTGTCAAACTTGTTTATTTGTTGTATGCTCAGAGATCATGAAGAGCACAAATCTGAAATCCACTCGTTCAGGAAGAGGGCACTAGGTAATTGTTGTCATGTTAGCTGTGAATTTGACATCATCAGTCTTTTCCCATTATCTGGTGGATTATTTTGGCCGTTTCCTTTTTTCTCAGATGATGTCCACGAGGATTGTGTCAATTATGTGGTGATCGATGAGCTTCATGAGAACTTTGGTCCGGCGGTGAGTTCAGTGATCCTCTGTGTCTCCTATCTGTGCTGCATGTGCATGGTGTCTAATGTCTTTCTTTGCTTTCAGGTTATGCACATCCAAGCACAGAAGGTCATTGGAATCGGCGCTGATGTTTTTGGACAGACTTCACAAGAGAGACTTTGCTGGTTGCAGGTTAGTAGAATAGTAAAGCAGCTTCGCATTAACAAACAGGAAAATAACAGCGTTAACATTGTACAGTTCATCAAACTAATTCTATTCTGGCTGTAAAGCAGCTCTGCTGGGGCTCTATGAAATCCAGTTTATTTTTCATTTTTTTCCATTTTACTTTTTCTAGCCTTTGTTTAATGGTTAAATCACAATGTAGCTCTCAAAAAGAATTAATTGAATGCATGAAACGTATTGTTTAAAAACTATTTATTAAAAGTTACAGAAATTTTCAGGACCTTTTTTTTCTGAAATTTAATTAGCCTTTTCCCCCCCCCAAATTCTGTTCTTTTTTAATTTCTTAGATTCTCTCAAATAAAAAAAGCATTTTTTTTTCTAATCATGCTTTTCAAATTCTATGGCATTACATGTTGTACAGTAAATTTAATGCGTGTTTTTCACAGTGCTGTACTCTACAGAAGACCGTAGTGTCGTGATTCAGCTCAATTCAGTTTTGTTCTTATTCGGTCGCGTCAGCGCCATCAGATTAAACCCTTGTGAATATGTGGGTGATTTTGCACAGGTTGCCACTAAGAAGGTAGTTTACCTGTTTGATATCCTCCTGCTCGGCGGACAAGCTTTTAAAAACGGCCTGTCCATGATTCTGGAGAATCCCCACGTCCTGAAGGTGAGATGACCGTTTTGATGTCAGCAGAGGAACCAAGCGCTTACTGAATCTTCTGACTCTTCAGGTGGTTCACGACTGCCGCTGCGTCGCCCGATGCCTGAGAGCAGAGTTCAGAGTCAACCTCAACAACGTCTTTGACACACAGGTACTGTACGCCTGACGATACACACCTGATCCTACATTAAAACCACAGGCGTGCGGTTGGAGCTTTAATCTGCAGGAGTCAAGTCAGCTTTATTTATATAGTGCTTTTTACCATACAAATTGTGTCAAAGCAACTTTACAGTATCAAATAGGAAAGTAATACATCAATAATGAAAAAAAAAACCAAACAATTTTAGTTTGAGGAAATTAATCAATATTTCCAAATCAATAATTTGATTGTCCCGAATTTAGTTGTCCCCAACTGAGCAAGCCATAGGCGACAGTGGCAAGGAACCAAAACTCCATCTGTGACACTGATGGAGAAAAAAAATCCTTGGGAGAAACCAGGCTCAGTTCTCCTCTGACCAATAAACAAGTAGTTTATACTCCCATACAGACCTGTAGAGGGGGTCTATATGTGCTGACCCACCATCTGGATACAAACTGGATCAGGGAACTGCAGTGACCAACTGTTCAGGATTCAAACTGGATCTGACCTCGGAATAAGCAGGAGACAGACAATATTAGCATAGATGCCATTTTTCTTGCATCAGGTGTTATGGGAAGTGTTCCCGGTTCCGGTTGACCTCATTAATGCAGACTAACAATCCTTTAACGGATTTGAATTATAGAAATTTGTTAATGTGTTAGGTTAAAGAGATGGGTCTTTAGTCTAGATTTAATCTACAGGAAGATGGGGTTCACTATCCCTGCTTAAGTCCAGAAGTTTATTGCTACAGTGCATTGTTTCACAACATCTGTACACAGTAATAGGTTTCAGCTGAGGGCAGTCATTATTTAGTTTGTGTTTGTGTTCAGCTCTGTTCCCTCAGTAGTGTTGATGCTGTGTTGCTGCCGCAGGTCGCTGATCTCATGCTCTTCTACAATGAGACCGGAGGTTTCCTCCCGGATCGGCTCAGCTCTCTGCAGGAGGTGCTCAGGCTTCACCTCAAACTCCCCACGACTGACCTTTTACCTCTGTGCTCCAAAGAAATCCAGTGCAAGGTAGTGTTGCGACATGCTCAATTTTCACATCGTCCTATCGTCAGCCTGTGAGCCCGCGATACACGATACTTAATTATCTCTGTGCTAAATTCCTTATTTGTTTGGTGAGGGTAGTCATGTTCAGGGGCGTGTGCGTGTTCAGAGCGCTGGCGGCAGTTACTCCGGAGCGGTTCCAGTTTGCTTTCGTTCTCTGCTGTCCGCGATCTTCTTTTAAATGCATCAGTCTGGGACTCCTTCCCCCGGTTTCACAGACAAGGCTGAAGCCGAGTGCCAGACTAAATGCAAGTCTGAGCTGTTTCAACTGGAAGAGCCTTGCATTGACTGATCTTAAAATACATCAGTGCCTTTGTTTTGTCTAAAAATGCACACCAGAAATGTGTTTTCTAAGGCATGTTTATAAAAACGATTTAAATGTCCTAAATGAACTAGTCAAAGTTTAAAAATTAGGAGCTCCAGTGCGTTTTTTCTTTTGTAGCTGGACTCAAAGCTGAATGTGTCTCAGTTCACATTACATTCACGCTGGTGTTTTCAGGAAGCCAAACAATTTGAGTTATAATAGTGATGCATATCTATTATGATTAACTTCTTTATTAACATCTACTAAAGAAATACATTATTGTTCTAATACATCTGCATTGTAAATTCAAAGATGTATATTAAATGTTTTAAAATTCAGTAGTAAAATGACAATACCTGTGTCTTTATTTCTTCTTTGTTCTGTTGTGTTTGTTAGTGCTTTTGCTTGTAGTCTGCTTCGTATTATATGGCGGATTGTAATGGGGCTAATCTAGTCTTTGATTATGAAAAGCTCAGTTGTAGACGGATCTCTCATCACAGACTGAGCTCCGCCGTAAGACGTCCTCTTGTCTTGCAGGAGTGTCCTGAGGTGTGGTACGTCCGTCCGTCTCCACCCGCTCTGATGAACGTCATGGCCGCTTCGGTCAGTCATCTTCTCCCGCTGCGCCTCGTGCTTCTCGATGCCCTGATGTCCGACTACACGCTTCTGGTCGACGCATATATGAGCAGCTGCCACAACCAGTCTGTTCATGTGGAGCAGGTATAGCTTTCATATCACAAATGTTTCAATAGACCTGTTTACTAACATGAATCATAAACGTGTAACCTGATTAAAGTAGTAGTTCACCCAATATTGAACATTAGCTGGAAGTGTTCGCATTTTCAGTTTAATCAAGAAGCCACAGGCTTTTGTCAGTCATACTTTGCGTTCTATTTATAGACTGTAAAAAAACATGGACGTAGTGTCAGAGACGTCACCCGTTGGTTTCTGAAGAGCGTTTTTGAAGCAAAAGTTGGGCGGGGCCTGCCGTCGCCATTTTGGAAGCGTGTCACTCCGGGAAAATAGAAAATTGGACAAAAAGGCGGGACGTGGGTGGAGCTAAGATGTCAGGTTTTTAGATTTATTAAAATAATCCTGATAAAGTAACACCCTAAGAAAAAACAAACGCAATAACACGGCAGAGATGCCAAGTTCAACTTCTGGAATGAGCTGAGGGAATGTGACGGCTGCCTGACACCTGTCACTCAAGTGGCCACGCCTCAAATTATGCAGAATTTTAATGCTTAATATAATTTAAACGTGTGAGTTAGATAAAAATTCACCCCCCTCAGAGTTGTCATGAAGAGCAAAACTAGCTGTAAAAACCAAAACCACTTTTTGTACCAGACTGTAAACATGTTTTTATCTGTTTATAAAGTTGAGCATTTTAACATGAGAGTCTATGGGATTCGCTTTTGGAGCCAGCCGATGAACTGCAGCTTCAGTCACTTCCGTATTGTTTCAAGAGCGAGAGCGGGAGGTTGCCGCTTGGTTCTATTAGAATGAGATGTAAGTTGTAAGAAGATGAAAGAAATGTTCTAAAGCTGAAAAGTTTACAAGAGTCAAGATTCAGAAATATTTTTGCGCTGTTAGTTGATTGTTTTGGTTCTGAATCGCATCAAACTTTTAAAAAATGTACTTAAGAGATTACTAAAGCTAGTTTAATTTTGTATTTTTATTTTTTTATTAACCCTTTTAAACCAAATGTGTCCACACATTAAACCAAGCTGTATTCATGTGACCATAACTCTTCAACTGTTTGCACTATCAACTTAATTCAAACTGCTCCTGACAGCAAACAGACTGCACTTTTCGGCAATATACAATCGCATAAAATAATAACCAAAACAAACAAAAACATGGTGAAGGAAGAGTAAACGACACAATGTGGTGTGTGCATCAGCATGATCAGTCCCTGTGTGTAAATGTATGGGTGTATGCATGTGTTTGCATGTGTAAATGTGTGCGTGTAGAAACAGAACAGAAGGCTGAATGAAAACTGTGCAGCCCAGTGTCACAAAAATAATTGTGTGTGTGTGTGTAATATAGTTGAATTTTGAAGTAAGAAGTGTTGAATTTTTTCGATCATGATTTTTTTTCTTTTTTTTTTTTTAATAAAAGTCAGGAAAAAAAAAAATAATTATATATATATATATATATATATATATATATATATATATATATATATATAATATTTATTTATTTATTATTATTATTATTATTATTATTATTATTATTATTATTTTATTTTATTTTATTTATTCTTTTTTTTTATTCTTTTTTTTTTTATCTATTTAAATTTTGTTCACAAATTCACCAGACAACATTAATGGTCAATAGGTGTACTTTTTTGAAAGCCATTTGTTTTGAAATATGTGAAAATTACCTGTTTTACCCTTAGGTCTTAAAGGGTTAAAAGATACGTATTATGGTCCTTTTTACAATACGTAATATACATCTCAGGTGTGTCTGTGAAGTTTCAGCTCAAAATACCCCACAGATCATTTATGATATCATTTTGAAAATGCCTATTCTGAGTGGAAGCAGAAGCATGTACGTTTCTTTAAATGCTGATGAGCTGCTGCTCCCCCTTTTCCAGAATAGAGCTGTGCCTTTGGCAGCATCGTAATATACGGCACATAAATCCTCTTGTCTTGTCTGAGGCTGGGACTCAGTGTTCAGTGCTCATCTGTGCAGCCAACGACACAACCGTTAGCGTGGGGTTAGAACTGCTACACTGCTGTCGCTTGCAAAATGATGACGCTGTGGGTGGAAATATTATAATAAGAGCCCCTTATCATGTCACCAGGGGAATGAAATCTGACCCACTCATTTTTTTCATATGCTTGCAGAAATGGGCTTCCCAAAACAAAGTTACTGGGTTGTCCTTTTTAACATTTTCTGTGTTGGTAGATGCACTGGGGAATCCATTTTAGCACTTAAATATGAAGAAATCAGATTTTCATGATGTCACCTATTTATAGTTTTGTTTTTTTGTTTTCTTCTTACCTTTTTGAAGCCTATGAAGGAATGCTAAATTACACTTTCTGAGTGTAATTACCTAGACAAAGTTAATATTTTTATTTTAACATTTTAACCTTTTTAAAATAAGCTTTTTTCATTTTTGAACTTGTTTTTGCTGCATCTGTTAGTTTGTTCTATACTTTTTATGTTAGTAGATGCTACCTCAAAAAATGGAAAGGGAAAAGAAAATGCTGACATGGGTTTTGCTGAGGACCTGTGTTTCCAGTGTTAGATGTTTAGATTTATTTATTTAATTATTTTATTTAATTTTTTTTTGTAAAAAAACAATGTTCATTTTATGATGAGAACATCTAATCAGGTGTCAATCATTAGCGGCTGAGCGCCAGTGGGCGGGGCCTGTGTCTACTGAATATTTATGAAAGTAAATTTAAGTAATGAGAAATCGAATCCAACTACTCGCACTTTAGATTGATTTTCTGATGTGTGAAAACAGCCAGTCAATGAATGTGATTCTGAGTGAGTGATCTGATGAGTCAAACTGAACTTGTGTGTGTTTTGTGTGTTGTGTGTTGTGTGTGTGTGTGTGTGTGTGTGTGTGTGTGTGTGTGTGTGTGTGTTGTTGAGCAGGACGAACGGACGCTCCCTGAAGAAGCGGAGGAGCTGCTGTCGGTGCGGCAGGAGCGGATGGAGTTGGCCGCTCGCAGATACTCTCTGACTGACGGCGGTCTTCTGAAACGCTCCAGCTTCAGCACACAGACCGACTCTGCGCTTGACGTGCGATGAAACGCTGTCCATATATCAGTAAGTTACGTTAAATTACCTGATAAACTTGTTAGAATTCTTTGTCTGTTCAGTCTGATATAGTTCAGCACATTTGTCATATTATTACTCGAAAAAAGAAAACAAGACTTTTGTTTTTGCAGTTTGTTGGAATTTATAAATGCTCATTTCTTATCTCCGCTGTAACATGTAAAGAGTATTTTTGTATTACATGTAAGGCTCTTAAGTTGCTGTTGTCTAAAGCACAGAAGGTTTGTTCAGTTTGAAGAATTAAAAATCCTGTTTCTGCTCAGTCTTCTTTCACTGTGTCCTGACTATCCAGCGGCTCCATGCTCAGTCCTGGAGATCTGGCTGAATCTGTTGCTTCCTGCTCATGAGCTTGATGTGAGCAGACAGTAGGGGGCGCTATAGTAAAGGAAACATGGTCTGGATGTAAGAATAGCGTATCCTCAAACTCTTACACTTGAGCAGAATCAATATTTCAGATCTTCTGTCAGGGTTCAGAGCTCTGGCTTGGGTTGGACTGGGTCTTTATCTTCCTTCTCAACTACTCCAGACCCTTTTATAGAACATTTGTGAATGTTCAGCATGATGGCCATTTCTACAGAAACTGCATGACACTGAAACCCTGCATGTTCATCGTTGCCCTATTTCCAGAGGAATGAGTGGTGAACACTTAATAACAATCAAGTGATAAATTCACTGCAGTATTAATTAATATTTTCACCTTTATTTCTATAGGGTTATTCCATGTCATGTTAATATTTTTTTTCTGTAGAACCATAAACATGAATATTGAAGAAAGCCAAAATATTAAAAGCCACAGATTAATATTTAAGAGCAATCTGCTATTTTGTAGAGGAGGGTCAAAATGATACTTTTTCCTGTGTTTGCATACCTGTAACTCTAAAAGTATTCAAGAAATGTTAATTTCCTTCTAGAGTCTGATGCTCAGCTGATTGTAATGTGAAATGTGAACGGTTTCTTCATTTACTCATGGAGCCATAGTAAGATCTCCATATCTTTGGGAGATATACCAAAAGGACTGTTTGTTAAGAACCAGAATCTAAAAGAATATTAAGATATTTTTATATTCCTTGGGTTACAGACATGCAAATTTGAGGCACAAAACACAAATACACAATTTTTGAATTGTCATATAATGAAACAATTGCTAAAGTGAACAGAGCTACCAGTCTCTGTGTAAATAATAGAATAATGCTGCTGCCAGGTTTCTAAAGTCATTTTTACACCCCTGAAACCTGGCTCCAAATCTCAGATGAAAATGGTCATTTCGACCCTGCTCTACAGAATAGTGGATTACTCAGTAAATCTACATCCATGACATTAAATATTATGGCTTTCATCATTATGTATGTTTGTCTTTCTAAAGGAAAAATAATCACAAAATCAAAGATGTGAGCCAGAGACCTTTAGTTGAGTTTACACAGAATGGCCCTATAGTGATTTACACGACTTCACGCCTCCTCCTCTGTGTTCCTGGCCTGTTGTTAGAGAGCTGATGTATTTTCTCTTGCCCTGAAGCTTAAAGTAGGCTTATCTACACAGGAGCACAGTATATCAGTGCTGTGTTTCCTGTAAAATGATTTGATGTGCCTATTGTCAGTCCATCTGCCCAGCAGTCCAGTCATCCATCTTCTTCAGGCTGTCAGAGAGACGTCGCCAGGCCTTTATTAGGACATGCCTTCATTCGCACGCGCTTCAGAAGAGCAGAGCTGTTGTTTCATTGGCCTTTTCAGATGGACACTAGAGAAACGTGGACAGAAAAGGAGTGTTTGGAGGATGAGGAGCAGAACATTAGAGTTCCTGCAGTCCCTCAAAACAAACACACTTCCCAGTCATTCCTGATAATAAGGATTCAGTATAGACATTTAAAAATGTATTTCTAAGAATTTCTAACCTATAAAAAATAATAGAATCTTGACACAATACAAATTCTGAAATATCTGTTCATTATAAGCTGCCCATAGGTTTAGAAGACTGTTAATTTACATGAGAATCACACTTTTTAAAAGAGGCTTCCTCATGTATTTTCAAGACAGTGGCATCTTTGGGCCACATTTAATAAATCCATGTGTGATCAGATTTTATCTAAATGTCATGGATTTCACTCATGATTTATAAAGAACTTAAATGAAAATATACATTCACCCACTAAAATCATTGGGATATTAAGTAAAGATCATGTTCTATAAAGGTGTTTTGTAAATTGCCTACCAACAATTATCAGAACTTCATTTTTGATTAGTAATATGCATTGCTAAGAACTTTATTTGAACAACTTTAAATGCAGTTTTCATCAATGGAAAGCTTATTTATTCAGTGATGATGCTTTCAGATGATGTATAAATCTCAATTTTGAAAAACTGACCCTTATAACTGTTTTTGGGGTCACATATGTACAAATGAGTAACTGCTTTTACGATAAGTATGTTTATATTTATGATAAATAGTTTTTTCATTTGTAGCCATTCTGTAGGTGGAATTGATGCACTTGAATTTAGGATGAGCTGCGGCTGCAGGATGCATTTGGGAACTTTTTTTTTTTGAGTATATGGTTTTATTAGAAATCATTTGTAGGAAACTTTTGCGATCGTTAATCCTACCACTGTCAATAAAGGCCCTGGTTCTTCCGAAAAATAAGACCCTTCTTGATTTTTGTTTGTTCTAGATGCTGTTAATGCTCGTTTTGTCTTATTTTACACCATCTTGAGGCCGGATGGTTGCTGTCGCGACGCTTTGACTCTGAACATCCGCGTTTATGGAGCAGGTGCTCCACTGAGAGTCTGCGGTCAGACGCTCCTCTCATCTGAAGCTCCTCCGCCAGAGGAGGAGAAGGAGGCGTCTCGCCGGGACGGGATAGGTAGCCCTGCTCTCTCTTCCCCTCTCGATGAGGGACGGAGCTCAATTAGCATTTCACAAGTCCCTTTTTCCTTTTCTATTGCAGCCTTCCCCGTGGTGCCGGTGCTTTTTGCGGGGATTGTCCTGTTTCTGGCCCTTGTTGCCGTTGGCAGGGTGACAGTATTCGAGTGTGCAAACTTGTGCTATTGTCCCCCCGCCAGAAGGAGCCATGGAGACCCACTAATATGACACAGGAAAATGTTTGCTGATGGCAATTCTATGGGCTTTGTCTAACTCTTTCTCTTTCACGACGACTCGATTTAAGTCTCCGAATGTTTGACTACAAATGCGAGAGTGCTATCCGGCTCCTCCGCCTTTGTCCCGTGAGGTTTGAATGAGTAATTCAGCTTTTGTGTGGCTCGATTGAGGGGGCAAACAGAAAGACAAGATTCTTGAGCGCTCAAGCCCCCTTTCCATGGTTATGTGCACATCTCCTCCCCCGAACCCGCTCCTCCTGACATCGCTCCGAGGCGAAGAGCACAACTCTGGATCGGGACGGCCAAAAGCGAGCCGAAGCGGGGCTTCTGCCTGCGGCGACCGAGGGACGCCGTCGTCCCTCGAGAAACTCAGCCGAGTCGAAACGGCGCGGCCGAAGGGAGTCCGGCGAACCCGGGGAGGATCGGGCCGCCGTTTCCACCGAGAAATATTACGTCTGCTTGCTATTTTCCCTCGGGGATTTCCATGACAACAATTTGGGGTGGCAAAGAATCCGACACCGAGATCTCGGCGGCTCATTGGGGTGCATTGTGAGGAAAGTGAGGTCGCTGATTGGCTCAGGAAAGCACCATATCTACACCGAGTCTATAGTCATTCAGCTTCTTTGAGTGCCTCGGCTATTATAGAGGCCAGGAGAGCTGGACATCACTTCAGCGCCTTTTGTTGGCGAGCATGGAAAAGGGCTGATGCAAAACGCCTCGTCCTCGGATGCATTATTGCGACTGTTTTACTCTGGACGTGGATGTCAGGGCTTTACAGGAGTGAAGATGTGCTGTTCCTTTAAACGCGGAGTGCTGCTGAGGTGTGAATGAGCGCGATGGCGAACTCTGACAGCGAGGTGAAAACGCTTCTGAACTTCGTCAATCTGGCCTCGAGCGACATCAAGGCGGCGCTCGACCGATCTGCGCCCTGCAGGCGCTCCGTGGACCACCGCAAATACCTGCAGAAGCAGCTGAAGCGATTCTCGCACCGATACGCCAAGATACCCCGCTGCCATTCGCACAGGAACGGCGACTCCACGCTTGCGAAACTCGCCGAGGATAAAGCCGCCGTGCTCGCCCGCGACGGGCCGCGCGCTACCGGGGGAGAGGAGCATCTGAACGCGGATTTGAGCCCGAGCTCGGAGGACGAAGCGCGGTCGGGACAGCTCCCGATGCGCAAGCGGCAGCTCCCGGCGTCCTTCTGGAGGGAACCGCAGTCCTCCTCCGGCAGCCGAGAGCGTCTGGAGCACTTCCTCAAGAACAACGCGAACGGGGCCGCGCGCGTCAGATCGCCAGCGATGAACGACGAGAAGAGACAGACGCTTTACGATGACTTGAAAGCAAGCCCGCTGTTGTCCGGTAACGCGGAGCCGCCGAGGAGGAGTGTGGCGTGCGCGTGCTCGTGCTCGTGCTGCTCGCTTCCGTACCGCGGGCTGCACGCGCTCCACAGCCGCTTTCTGATGCCTCACGCGGACGCGGCTTTCAGGAACAAAACGACGGAGAGCAACATTGAAATCGCGCACAACTTTATCGACGGACTTCACAGTAACAGCGCGCATGTGATCATCAAGCCGATTCCCACCAAGCCAGCGGTGTCCTCCTCTATTTTCAGCGTGTTCGGCTTCATTTAGCGTCATGAGGAATACTAACGACGATTAGAGTCACTTTAGCGAACTGTACTCTGTTCTAACCGATTACTGACACGTTATGAACACGAATGAGGATTGAATGCAAAGCAGGATTTAACGATCACTCGCCTTTAAGCACTTAAAGTACAGCTGTAGCAAGAATAAAACACTGGTGCATCGGTTTTTATGGGCTTTAGTGAAACTGAAGACATTAAAATATCATTTCACAGGAGGAGATGATGTTTTGTTTTTGTGTGAGCAGCATTTCAGTTGTTCACACACACACACACACACACACACACACACACACACACACACACACACACACACACACACACACACCACTTTCTCTGGGCAGCAGGTGACTTTCTGTAGGATGTGTGTGGTGTTCATTTAACAAAGTCAAACAGAATCACTTCATTCCTGTTCCAGATCAAACATTCCTGAAACAGCATGATTTATCTCTAGATCTAGAGATTTTTTTTTTTTCCTGAGTTAGAGTTGTTGTCCCTCTAAAAAAAACTGATCATAATCCTGATCTCATGGTAAATTAGCAGATTAAAACTGGTAATGATTGACTGTTTGTCTGTTAATTAAAGGAAGGACAGCCTTTCAAGAAAGCAGCACATGAAAGATAACAGAAGTGGCAAGGAGAGCACATTTATTTTGTGATTACTCTCACACTCAGTCTTTTCAGATCATCCATAAAACTGTGTATCAAGCAAAAACATGAGTAACACTTTGTCAAGATAAATAAAAAGTTATAAATACACAAAACACACAGTCCACAATAGGCACAAAAATCTCACAGATACCCGTTTAAATATCCAGCAGAAGTCTCATTTGAGTGTTGATGTATTTGAGCTAAACACACAGCGATGCAGTGAACGGAGCGTGACCGTGGAAGCGAGGAGTTGAGCAGTTTGCGCCGCTGTCTCTGGAGCTCAGATATCGCAGCATTCGGGCCGGCAGCGGCAGCGAGTCCACCGATCTCAGTCTCCCGTTCCCCAGCTGCTCTCGGATCTTCAGCCGACAGAGATGCATCAGGGCTCGTGGAGATGCTGAGACACAAACACATCCGTTTAGTATGCGGCCGCACAACTAACGTAACCACATAACGCCGTTCCCGCTGTAACTGAAGCTGTGTTCAATCACAATTAATACATTTAATAAAAAAGTAACTCCATTTACTAAGTCAATTTATAAGTTCCTAAATAAAATAAAAAATCCTAATTTTAAATCCAAAGCTGAAACTCTGGAATGGTCTATTAATGAAAATAATTAGCATTATAAATGTGTCCCTGTTTCTTTAAATAGTTGTGGTTGAGCTGTTCAACGGTCAGGCAAATAATCCCAGTGATCCAGCTGTGCCTCTGCTGCACGTCGTTTTACTGGCAAATGTGCTGTGGTTTGTAAAGCAGACTCACATGTTTTCTCGTTGACGCTCGTCCACTCCCGCTCGTCCAGAAGGAGGTCTCTGATCCTGCTGCAGAGCTGAACGTTTCCTACGTAGTCCAGGAGCAAATCAATGACCTGACCGGCTGAACGTCTCCAGCAGGAGGACGAGATCCAGTCGCAAAACTGAAATCACACAGATTCAGCAGTCAGAAGCTAAAACACACTGTAAAGGCCTGTACACACCGGGACGAATAACGCGCGCGCTTTTCGTCAGCGTTATTCGGGACGTTTTTGCTGTTCGCACCCAAGCGATTTTCACTGACGAAAAGCAGAGTGCCATGCAAATCCACTCCCTGACATTAGATGGCGCTTAATGAAAACACACACGCCGGTAAACGAGGCGGCGCTGCGCAACAGTAATGCTTCGGACGCTCGCTAGTCACACAGACGAAGCAACGAGACAGAAGACGCTCTTTTCAAAACTTCTCACACGGCTTTTTTTGTGAATATGGAAATTTCAAGCAGCAGCTCCAGCGATTTAGACATCGTTGTTCTTGCTTGAGCGCCACCAAGCCGTGTACTGTAGTTTCTGCAGCTCCAGCTACATCAGCAAATGCGGCAATCTCATTGGCCGGTCGGTTTTTAACACGGCGCGTCAAACAAAAAAATGCGACAGAGGCGTTTTTTTTTTTTAAATGACGCTTTTGTGCCTCGCGTTTTACGCGTTGGTGTGCACACTCTCAATGGCCCCGTTTGTTTAGTCACGAGGCGTTAAACGTGCGCGTTATTCGTCCCGGTGTGTACAGGCCTTAAGGCTACAGAGAAAATACCTCATGACGGTGAATTGATACCTTTAACTCTGCTTTAGTGCAGTTTGCGTTTCTTTGGCTTGCGTGTGCATCCTCTCGGCTGTGATGTCCGTCGCAGGTAAAGCAGGCGCGAGCGTCACAGCCGTTGTCCATCAGATACTGCAGGACGTCCAGCCGCTGAGAGTAGAGCAGCGCCGCCGGGAAAGCGGCGGTCGGGCCGGGCGAGCGAGCGTCGACGTGAGCGCCGTGTTCCACCAGCAGAGCCACGGTCTTCAGACAGCCGTGACGCGCCGCTAGCAGCAGAGGGCTGAAGGGGTCCAGGTTGGGATCGGCCCCTGCCTTCAGCAAGACTCCGGCGGCCTGCGTGTTCCTGGCGGCGACGGCGCAGTACAGAGCCGAAACGCGGCGGTCCTGGAACTCGGCCGAGCGCTCGCGAGAGAGTTTGCCGTTGACGTCGAACCCCGACTCGATCAGCAGATTCATAATGATCCGACGGTCGTGCTGCGCCGCCAGATGGAGAGGAGAGATGCCGCTTTGCCGGATCCTCGCCCGGCTGCTGATCGGGAGCAATAAGGAAACGATCCTGGAAGAGACAGCGTTTCGGAACTTTATGCCACAAATCAATGATTCATTACGTCATCTACATCAGGGGTTCCCAAAGTAGGGGTCGGGACCCCCCAGGGGGTCGCGAAACCAGGATGAGGGGTCGCAAGATGATTTCCAGAAATCAAATAATTTTTAAAGCATTAGAAATAACATTTTACCCATAAAAAAAAAAAAAAATAATAAGTTGGATAAAAAAATCTAAATCCAGCATGTTGCCCACCTAACTCGTTAGGTAAGATTAATGTTCAAATGTAAATAATGAGTAAATTACTATAAAATAATATTATGGTTGTTAGACTGTTGTGTTCCTTTGTGTGGTCATTATGGTTCTGCGCCATTTTGCAAAACGTTCGTATACTTTAACCACCTCAGAGGAAAGTGGGGGTCCCGAGGTACTGGCACTGTTATTTTGGGGGTCGTGGGCTGAAAAGTTTGGGAACCCCTGATCTACATGAAGATGGACATGAGTTTGTTTGTTCGTCAGATCTGTAGAAACGTGTCACCAGTGGATCCTCTGCAGTGAATGGGTGCCAACGTAATTGTGGCTTTTCTCTTCTAAAGAGGTTCACTGATGGACTGCAGTGGTGTGGATTATTTGTGATGTTTTATCAGCTGTTTGGCACCCATTTACTGCAGAGGGTCCACTGGTGAAATTTCTCCAAATCTGTTCCCATGAAGAAACTATGCTGAACGGTCTGAACACTTTCATCAAGTTCTCGTTGTGGGGTGAGCTCTTGTTGTAAAGCACACCTGTGGCTTACAGTAATCAGATGGTGAGCACTAGCGGCTGTGTCTCTGTCCAGCTGTTGACTCTCGTCACGAGCGTCAGAGGCGCAGCTGTTGTGCCACACGTGACATTTGCTACAGGACACAGATGGACCACAGCGTCTCTAGATCAGAGTGAAGTCTTACTCTTTGTGTCCGTGCTGGCTGGCGATGTGCAGCGGCAGGAGTCCGGCGTTGGTGGCTTTGTTGGCGTCCGCGTGATGTTTGAGCAAAAGCGTCACGGTGTCTCTGTGGCCGTGTCTGCAGGCTTCGGTTAGCGCCGTGCTCCCGTCACACGTCTGAACGTTCACAGCGGCACCTGACGGGACAAAAAAACACAGCTGTTGCCACTGACTCTATAGTGTTTCTGCTGTTTTGGTTTTAGAAGCCACCCCTCAATTTCTTGAAATAAACGTCTTGTAAACACACACGATTGATTTCCTGTTCTGCGTTTTATATCGACTGCTGGTCCTGGTTTAATTATTTTGTACTAGGTCTTTGTTTTCAGTTAGCTATCATATTCTTTCTTTTAATCATGTCCCAGTTAAATATTAATTTTAACTTCCCTTTGAAAACTCCCAGCTTACAAAATGTATAAAAAAATTTAGAGTGAAAACAGACATTTAATGCGTTTAAGTCAGAGAACAGTTAATAACACAGCACTCGCTACAAAACACACAGTTTGGGCTGAAGTTTTTACAAACGGTCACAGGACACCAAAGTGAACTGCCTACTACTGACATGAACAGAAGACCTCAAAACAATTGCTTGTTAGAGACACTCAATATGTAACCTTAAAGGGATACTCCACCCCAAAATGAAAATGTTGTCATTAATCACTTACCTCCATGTTGTTCCAAACCTGTAAAAGGTTTGATCGTCTTCGGAGCACAATTTAGGATATTTTGGATTAAATCCGGTAGCTTTTTGAATGTCCCATTGACTGCCAAGTAAATAAAACTGTCAAGGAGCAGAAACATATGAAAGACGTTGTCAAAATAGTCCATCTGCCATCAGCGGTTCAACCGTAATTTTATGAAGCTACGAAGGTACTTTTTGTACGCAAAGAAAACAAAAATAACGACTTTAGTCAACAATTAGTCTCCTCTATGTCAGCCACAACACACGGATGCGCTGTTTTCGTTCAAATCATAGCATAAATACAAATAGAAAGCGTATCCTTGTGTGTTGTGGCTGATACAGAACAGCGTACGTTGTTTATGTCCAGTGGATGCTTTCCAAATTGACGCTACGCTGACATAGAGGAGACAAATTGTTGACTAAAGTCGTTATTTTTGTTTCTTTGCGTACAAAAAGTATTCTTGTAGCTTTGTAAAATTATGGTTGGCAGATGGACTATTTTGACAATGTCTTTCATATGTTTCTGCTCCTTGACAGTTTTATTTACTTGGCAGTCAATGGGACAGTCAAAAAGCTACCGGATTTCATCCAAAATATCTTAAACTGTGTCCCGAAGACGATCAAACCTTTTACGGTTTGGAACGACATGGAGGTAAGTGTTTAATGACAACTATCCCTTTAAGCGGCCTGTCAGTAAACTCAATGTTCATTACCGTTCTGGATGAGGTAAGCCAGGGTTCGTGTGCGTCCGTGTCGCGCCGCTTCTATAGCGGGTGTGACGTCATCTGCGTTGCGGGCGTCGACGGCGGCTCTGGCCTGCAGCAGCGTCTCGCAGAGCTCAGCGTTGTCTCGTCTCGCTGCTTCATGCAGTGCAGTGCATCCACGATAACAGCGCTGATTCACCGCCGCACCGAACGCCAGCAGCAGCCTCACCGCACTGATGCTCTCCTGCTCACACGCTACACACGAAGAAAAACACTCACTGAACTGAGCCGGATCATGAAGAGCTGCTGTACGGCGGATTCACATTTGTTTCGTAACCGATGAACACTTTTACTGAACTAAACTCAACTGACTTGAGGCTTAAACCAATAGTTCAAACGTAAAATTAGCGAGTTTGTTGATCAGATTTGTACAAATGTGTCCATTTCATCACTTGTTCAACAATGGATCCTCTGCAGTGAATGGGTGCCGTCAGAATGAGAGTCCAAACAGCTGATAAAAACACAATAATCCACAAGCAATCCAGTCCATCAGTTAACATCTCGAGAAGAAGCTGAAACAAATCCATCAAGACATTTTTAAGTGAAATCCAAGTCCATAATTCATGATTCTGATCTTGAGGATTCTGATGTGAGACAACAGGACATGGAATTTTCACTGGAGGAAGCATTATTATGGATTTTAAACACATTTTTAACAAGTTTGAAGTTGTTAACTGGTCTTCTCTGGTCATCTTGTTAACTGGTGGACTGGAGTGGTGTTGATTATTGTGATGTTTTTATCCGCTGTTTGCATGGCAAAAAATGCTTTTCTAGCTTAGATTTTTTTGTCTTGTTTCCAGCCGAAATATCTAAAAATTCTTAAATCAAGAATTATTTTCCAGACAAGTACACATGAATGTCTTGTTTTCAGGAAAAAGTTCAAATTAAGGGAGTTTTTGCTTGAAACAAGCAAAATAATCTGCCAATGGGGTAAGCAAAATAATCTAGTCTTCTGCTTGAAATAAGATTATTTTGCTTACACCATTGGGAGATTATTTAGCTTGTACTTAATCTTGACTTCTTTTTTTCTGAAAACAAGACAACAATTTTTACTTGTCTAGAAAATCCTCCTTGATTTAAGAATTTTTAGATTTTTGTCTAGAAACACGACAAAAAAATCTTAGCTAGAAAAGCATTTTTGCAGTGTGGGTTCTGACGGCACTCATTCACTGCAGAGGATCCTAACACATTTCCACAAAAAGAGAACATTTTCAGCACATTTGACATTGTTCTTGAACAAAGCTGGGGTGAATAGTGGCGCTGACACACAGATGAAATGTTGAAGAGAAAGTACCTTTATAAAGAGGCGTCTCTTTGTTTTTGTTGCTGATATCAGGGTCGGCTCCCGCTTCCAGAAGACTCCTCGCACACTCCAGGTGTCGTCCGTGAACGGCGAGCAGCAGCGGCGTCTGCTCCTGCAGCGTGCGTTTGTCCACACACACACGGGGATCTGTCACACACACGTGAACACACTTCATCAGCACACGCTCCTGCATTACTGCAGATGACCAACGCTGACTAACACACAATAAAACACTTAAGGGCCGAGCCAAAGCATAGGAGTAACTCAACACGTCTGACCGGTTTTTTAAAAATTCCTGAGAAAGATTTGACACACAACACTCCCGTGGCACTCCAGACCCGGGGTCGTCGTGTCTTTTGTCCAGAGCTGATTCAGTTGTCAGCGCTCTCTCCAGAACAGGTGTATCCACACGCCTCTTACCTTTGAGCAGAGTCTGGACGCGGTGCGTCTGGCCGAGGTGAGCCGCTTCGTGCAGAGCCGTCCAGTCGTCTTCGCTCGCGCTCTGCACATGTGCTCTTCTGACTGCAGAAATCACTCTGGAGGATCAAGAGCATTAAGAACGCATTTGGATGCTGTGTGCAAAATCAAAACAAATCAGTGTATTTGTCTGTTGTAGCAGAGGCCGGGGCTAGTTGTCACACGAGGCTCTCATCGCAAGGTCTAACTAGTCAAATGTTTGCTGTCTTAAATGGAAGCACTTTTGTACATTCTGTCATCCAGACTACATTTGTTGTATCGTCATATCTCTGTAATATCTGCTGAGTATTACGCAAACTACATAAACACACGCAGACATGCAATAAGACGAGAATCAGTAAGTCATGTAGACTGATCTGAACGCAGAGGACGGGGTCATTTTCATGTCAGATCGGGGCATGTTGTCACATGGGTTTTACTTGTTGTTTTAGAGGAGGGATATTTCCAAGCACACCTGAACAAGCTAATTAAGGCCTTCCAGATTATAAGAGCCACAGGCAGGTGAGGGGTTTTTTAGGGTTGGAGCTAAACTCTGCTGGATATCGGCACTCCAGGACCGACCTTACGGATCCCTGTTTTAGAGAATTTTACATTTCTGTTGGCAAAAAACTGTTATATTTTTTCTTTTTACATGTTTCATTAATTGTTTTTCATAATGTGTACTTTTGCCCAAAAAGGCAGTGATGTGAATTTTAACAGCAGTTCCAGTGTGACAACTTGCCCCATGGCACAAATGACCATGTCCCTATGTGTACTGTACACAGTTCGTGTTTACAGAGGCATTTCAAAATCAACCCACAAATACTGACTGGACAAAAGTGTGACAACTTGCCCCGGTCTCTCCAAAACATAAATAAGGGTCTCTTTTTCCTCAGCTCTAAAATGACAGCTGAAGATCACAGACAAATCACACACCTGTCATAAACTGAACCCAGTTCATTCGCGATGTAAATCTGTGAATAAACTAACTGCGACCTAACTGTAAACCAAACACAGTAAACGTGAGCACAAACAAACAAACACAGCACACGCACACTGACTGAAGGACTCACTCTGAAGGGTCCGTCGGCTCGTCCTCGCGGTTTGCAGCTCGTCCAGATGATGATGTTTTCTGCGCCGAAGAATTTCCTTTTGTGTCAGTTGATCGAAATAAGGCGATATATTCGGAATAAGAGAATCGTGTCATTGTGTTATTGTCGCACAGCGCGCGTGGATAGACAAAGACGCTCGAGCCGCTCGCGCGCGCGTGTGTGTGTGTGTGCGTGCGTGTGTGGAAGCCAGTGACCGAATACACACTCACACACACACACACACACACACACACAGCAGAGCGCTCAGCTGTTCGCTGGTTTAATTTTAGGTTCGTCTTGACACGTGAGGACTGGAGTTTACCTTATTTGACTACCCACTCAACCAGCTCAGATAATACTAGATAAGCTCAGAAAGGAATTATTGAGAAATGAGGAAAGCATGTTAATGGAGCAGAACAGATGCAGTCGCTCGTCTGTTGTTATGGCCTGCAGTAAAATGCCCGAGGGCTTTTGTTTAGGTTCCTTGTGAGCTTTCCTCAGAAAGAAACGAAGAACTAAGACTTACACGAGAACTGACCTTTCCAGTTCAGTGCGAAGATCAGATTGATGATTTAGAGTCATTCCTCGCAGTTCGCATTAATAACACTGGAGATTGTGTGGAGATACGCGTGTAACTGTTTGATTGTACTGTTAGAGTCATGGATCAGATGCGGACAATGGCGTTAGTCAGCCTGCTTTTCTCGTTTCAAACGGGTTTTGTTACACGTTTATTATTAGGTAATGGGGCATTTATAACATCTGAAAATCACCATGATGTCATGAATATAATAACGTGTAAATGATGTGTTTTCAGATGTTTGTTTTCGTCTGCTCCATCATTCTCAGTCTCTGTGAGATGGAGCTGTGAGTGTGTCTGATGTCCAGATGAAGCCTTTTATGGACATACTCCACTGTGTTTAGCTTCACTTCCACTCAGCCTCATTACAGCGGGATTTATGAAGTGGAAAGACATTTTTCATCTCCGTTACATTTCCATTATAGACACCCAAAACACAAGGAAGGGTCGCACAGGTACTTTAGAGATCGAAAGTGTAATCAAACAAGCCTCAGTCTAGTTAAGAAAAGGGTTTGACATTTTCTGTTTTTAGCTGCATTTATGGTATAATGAATCAATAATACAGCCATGAGCCGTGAATATGTGTAGAGCAGGTTTAGTCATCACTACTTTTATCCATTTTATAAAGAGAAAGACTACATTTCGAATACAGTGGCGGTCAAGCATTTAGAATAATTAGGATTACATTTTATTTTCCAAGTTCAAAAGAACAGCATTTACTAAAAATCCAAACCTTTCAGTAGCAGTGCATAAAGGTTTTTATTCAAACTGTTTTCAACATTGATATTAATCAGAAATGTTTGTTGAGCAGCAAATCAACGTATTAGAATGATTCTGAAGGATCAAGTGACACTGAAGACTGGAGTAATGATGCTGAAAATCCAGCTTTGACCACAGATATAAATTACACTTTAAGGCATACTCACATAGAAAACAGCTGTTTTAAGTTGTAATAATATTTATACATTTTACAGTATTTTCTATCAAATAAATGCAGCCTGCAGTATTTCTAGGCCCTAAAGCAGAAACTCAATGCAGCACCAGTGAACGCCTCGCTCACTCTCCTGCACAAAAGTCCAAGATTAAACAGGAAAAGAAGCCTGATGAATTATGGGAGAACACTCTTAGTTCAGATGAGACTGAGAAACGTGTTCATCTCAGATGCAGTCCAGCAGGTTTGCTGTGAACGGATCGGGACGAGCACAGAGAAACACAGAGGAGTGTGAGCAGATGAGTGTCACAGAGGTTTATTTATAGATGCGCCATGAGTGTCTGTGGATTTAACAAAATAATGGCTGACAAGATCACATCAGCCTCCTGACGACTGACAGAAGAGGAATATTGCAGCAATGGTGCAAACCAAACCACAAAATTGTGCAAGAGCTTCTAAAGAAGAGAAAAGGGAAGCCTCTGACCCGGCCAAGTATGTCGCCCGACTTCAATCCGTTGATGTTTTAAAGAAAAAGACAGAACAACAAAACACCTCCAGCTCAGTGCAGCTCAGAAACGTAAACGTGTGCAAACGATAAAATCCTCCACACTGACGACAACTGAGAACATCATGGACATAAACAACAATAAAGTACATTAGTGTTCAGCTTTGATGTGATGGAGTTTTGCATCATTTGGCATATGAGTGATTCTCACTGCTGCAGATGAGCTTCACCACAAGCACAAAACTCTGATTTTAATTTCATGAGGCGCTGAGGTGCATTTTCTCCTTGCTTTAAAGGAGCACATAAAATATAACTTGGATAAAGATGTGTAATGATACACACACACACTGCAAAAAATGCCTTTCTTACTTAGATTTGTTGTCCTGTTTCCAGCCAAAATATCTAAAGGATTTTCTAGACAAGTAAAAATGATTGTCTTGTTTTCAGAAAAAAGAAGTCAAAATTAAGAGAGTTTTTGTTGAAACAAGCTAAATAATCTGCCAATGGGGTAAGAAAAATAATCCAGTTTTCTGCTTGAAATAAGATTATTTTTCTTGTTTTAGCAAAAACTCACTTAATTATGACTTATTTTTTTCATCATTTTTGCTTGTCTAGATTCTAGAAAATCCTTCTTGATTTAAGATTTTTGAGATATTTTGGCTGGAAGCAAGACAATCATTTTTTGCAGTGCACTTCATTGTGTTTTGATTCTATAGAGCGCCGTGCCGTGGACGCGACGGAAACTACACCTCAGGCGCACGAACACTTCCGCTCAGTTACTATGACAACAGCAGGCGTCCTCGAGGTGAGTTGTGTTTCCTGCGGTTTCCGAGCAACAGGAAAAGCGAGTTCAGCAGAGCGATCAGACACCGCTTTTCTCCGTGAGTCTGGCGATAGCGCTGATTATAGCGCACACATGGATTCCGCTTCTTCAGCTGCTGCCACAACAGACGCTCATCTGAAGCTGAAAGTAGAAAACAGAAAGAAAAACGTGTTTGTAACGCAGTTGGAGGAGCACAGGTACAGGAGTTCATTGCGCTCATTTCCTGTCACTGATACTTGTAACGTTAGGGGGAGTGGGGTAAGATGAGCCATTTTTACTTGTGTGGTCCTCAAGATCAGGGAAAATGAGGCAGAAGTACAATCAATGTATCTACAGTAATTTCAGGATGCTTCCTGTCATTTTAAATGATCAGAATGTATTTATGACAAAAGGTTCTAAAATTATGGCTTCTTATAAAAAAGTGCTCCTGTGGCTCAGTTTGCTCCAGGTTCGGGGGAGGTTGAGCCAAGTCAGTGGGTAAGATGAGCCATCTGAGTGAAAACTGGCCATCTGACTGAATCAGATTCAAACCCATGTCAAAAAGATATTTATCTTATTATTATTTATTTAAAGATATTTATCCTTTTTAAAAACTAACTTAATCAAATTTCATTTTACAAACAGTCATATTTGTTATCTTAAAGCTAACTTAACATAAAACCAATCAAATCTTTGTTTGCATTTCTGAAACAGTACATAGAACACCGAAGTTTTAACCTTCCCTAAGAGTTTGTTGAGTAAAATTAAATAAAAACTTAATTAAAAATGAAAGAATAAATGTCGCTGAAACTAATAAACATTTCTGTCAAAAGATTCTTGGCATGCTAGCTTTTTTGCAATATCCAACAGACCATTAGGGACTATAGGAGGAAAGATATATTTGATTATAATGTGACTAAAGCATCTTCTGGTTCTCAGAGAAGGATATGGTGCACTTGTGCATTGTCCCTATCAAATAAACTACAAATAATATGTATATCTATGATAAACTAACATCACATTAAAATACCAGTTTATACTTAGATTTAACAACTTCAGTGCCTTTTGGTGGGGTGTAATTTAAAGTGTTGGCTCAACTTACCCCACAGCATTTGGCTCACTTTGCCCCATAGCTGGCATTTTGGAAAAACACTAGCTAGCTTACCAATTCAGGCTAATATTTATCTAAACGATTTGCATGGTTTTATATGTTGCTAAATCACCCATATGCATCAGAAATATGTTTAGACCTGGATAAATTTGCTTTGATGTCACAGCCATTACATCTGTGATGCAAAAGTGCTACTTTGACAAGACAAAAACAATTTTTAAAGTAAACAGGATTCTTCCACTCCTCCCATGTGTTTCTCCTTTTCACAGTCTGCCAGAAATTATGTGTGATTCCAAAATACATGCTCACATGACAGTAAACGTGTACAGCAGCCACGATACAGGGGGTGGCTCAACTTACCCCACTGGCTCAACTTACCCCACTCTCCCCTACTCCTTTTCTGTTTTTGTCACGACAGAGAGCAGATCGATGAGCATGTCAAGCACATCCCTGTGATAACCGAGGTGAGAGTGTGATGATCCTGTCAGGACTGTGTGTTTGTGGAGGGCTGATGTTAATGCTGTGCTGAATGTGCTCCAGTCCTCCAGCGGGGTCCTAGAGACCGGCGTCAACACTCTGCAGAGCACTTTAGTGCTGAAGAAGAGCGCTGAGGTGGAGGAGCTGAACGCGCGGCTGATGGACAAACGGCAGCAGGTTCAGGGCTCCATGAAGATCCTGCAGCAGAGACGAGCCCAGCTCCAGCAGAGACAGACGGAGGTGAAGATCACACAAACACCAGACGCTCAGCAGCAGCTGCTTCTCACACCTGTCCTCTGGAGACTCCAGCGCTGCTCATGATCTCCTTCATCTAACACTTCAGCTCTATGAGTGTCTGAGCGTTAGACGAGGGTGACGTCCATCGGTGGCGCTGGGGTTCAGACGCGTGTGAGAAACACTGAACTGAACAGCCGTTAGTGTGAGTGAAGATCAGCTGATGATGAAGGGGGCTTCCTCAAGTACAGCAGTTGG
Organism: Cirrhinus molitorella; assembly: GCA_033026305.1. Classification (NCBI taxonomy): domain Eukaryota; kingdom Metazoa; phylum Chordata; class Actinopteri; order Cypriniformes; family Cyprinidae; genus Cirrhinus; species Cirrhinus molitorella. The sequence goes on from CM065135.1 coordinate 135,861, forward strand.
GCAAAATAATGTGAACACCTGGGAAATAAAATTCTGTCAGAAACATCAGCAGGTGTTTCAGAGATGCTTCTCTCTGGTTTATGATATTCAGTCAGGTGATTTCTCTGACCAGGGGCCTGTACCATTAGCTGGCTAGCCAGGTAAGTTTCAGTTTAGTTTGCACCAATCCTGGGTTTTAGGTACCATGAACGTGGCTTGGCTTTTAGCTGCGTTCATTGCCATAGTAACTTACACTCCACCTGGGGAGTTAGAGATCTCACACTGAAATTGGACCAATCAGATGTGAGCAAAGAGACACATGTCTGATGCAGAAAAGTCACTCCCTCAGTTTTGCTCCAAATTAAAGGTCAATAGCACTAAAAAAATGTCTGGCTTTAATAATGATTACTTATATTGAATAATGAGGAGTTATTTTATATGATTTATATAATGAAGTAATTATAATTATATAATAAACAGTTGTTCTAAATCATTTATTTTATATGAACATATAATAATATATACAGATCATATGTAATATAAATAAGCTGTAGAATCAATAGATAGACTGCACTGATAGACCAAGATCATTTATTTTATTTGTCTTCTTTCATGAACAAGTACTTTTTCCATTGTAAATGCATCATATTCTTCAAGATAACATTTAGCAAAACCTTTTACCTTTAACTAATGCTTGTGATTGGCTGTTCGCCAGTCATGTGACACATTCATGTGCACGCTCTCCACAAACTCAGGATCAAAGCCAGAGTTGACAAAGAAAGTTGATGATCCGCGTCATGGTACCAACAAAACTGGATTGGATTGGTTTGGTTTTATCAACTGGAAACTAACCCTGTAACCCTGCATTTGTTCATCTACCATCATGGTACAAGCCCCAGAACAGATGATCATGATCTTATTCCCATTGAAGCGCTGGTGTCTGTGATTAAAGCTGACTTTGTGAAGTTCTTCATCGTATCCAGTGACCTTCAGTATTTTTAGGCCTGGTTTCACAGACAGGGCTTAGACTAAGTCAGGATTAGGCCTTAGTTCAATTAGGACATTTAAGTCATCTTTATAAACGTGTCTTAGAAAAAAACATTACTGGTGTGCATCTTGAGACAAAACAAAAGCACTGATGTATTTTAAGATCAATCAGTGCAAGTTTTTTTCAGTTGAAACAGCTCAGATTTACATTTTAGTCTGGGACTAGGCTTAAGGCTTGTCTGTGAAACCAGGGAATAGTGTTCCAGTTGTTTTTATTTTACATTTTTACAATTTAACTAAATATTACCTTTTTATCAACTCACTAACCCACTGCATTTAGACTAGTTTAAACCCAGGTTTAATGCATTTTATGATGTTAACATAAATACATGCTAGCTCTTAGTGTAGCTGACACTGAGATACAAACTAGAGAATGCAATGCAAACAACCAAGGAATGAATAAAACATCATTGCAATGTTTGTTTTTCACTGCAGCCAACAGAAATATTAACCTTATTATTACGTGTTCACATTATTTTGTACGACCCGTCTATATTTTAGGACAAAGAGGTTCAGCAGACAGAAACGTTTGGGATCTCTCACATTTACGTGATCCCATCAAAATAGTGAAATCATGTGGCTATGAGAACATGTCTGAAATACTTCAGTGCTCCTCACACAGACGAAACACAGGGCAGCAAAATTCGAGAAGTTTGTGGAGGAGAACGAGGTGAAACGTCGGCGTGCGTTGAAGAAGTTCCAGATGGAGAGACAGCAGAATGAAATGAAAGACAAGGACAAAGCCGAACTGTCCAAACAACTCCAGGACTTAGAAGCCAGGTAACTAGTCAAAGACAGGAGAGAGTCCAGCTGTTTACATCTGTTTACTGACTCCTGCCATTACAGCGCAGAACTAAATCCAGCAGACAAGAGAAAAACACAAACATAAACCAAAGTTGATCCCGTTCTAAAGTGTTATAGTTCAGATGTGCGTTACTCAGGATCTGTTTCTCTTTTCCACAGGCGCCTGTATTTACAAGAGCGAGTGAACAAATACAAGATATTTGAGGAGTTTCTATTGAAGACTCTTGATTTACTTCCAAACAGTAAGAACATCTGAACACTACGCCTCTTCAGAGTGTGTTTCTGTCGAGTCTCAGTCTCGTGTGTTTGGTGTAGAGTACATGGGCTTCGGGTCAGACCTGGTGACGCCGATCATCAGACGCTACGAGACGCTGACCGTCAGCCGGCAGGACCTTCTGCAGCGCTTATCCAGCCTGACGGACGAGATGAAGTCCAGCCAGAACCAGCAGGAGTCCATCAGACAGGAACACAACACGTTTAAACTGGTGCGCGATCAGTGGAAATCTGGGCCCGTGTTCACAATCAGTGTTGGGGAAAGTTACTTTTAAAAGTAATGCGTTACAATATTGCGTTACTCCCTAAAAAAGTAACTAATTACGTTACTTAGTTACTTTTTATGGAAAGTAATGCGTTGCGTTACTTTTGCGTTACTTTTTAAATCTGGGCAGGGCTTGCTTGTTTATTTTTAATATAAAAAAGTTAGATTTTTAGCAAATGCAAAAGCCCTTTCACACCAAAATGAAATGAAGTGAATAAGGCTAAGGCTGAAGGAAAAGTAAACTGACGTCTGTACAGTAGAACTGTAGGAAAAGAAAGTTCAACACTCTTCAGCAATGAGAAAAAAAAAAACAAACAAAATTGTTAAAGTAAGTTTTGCTTATTAGTACACTGCAAAAAATGCTTTTCTTACTTAGATTTTTTTTGTCTTGTTTCCAGCCAAAATATCTAAAAATTCTTAAATCAAGAAGGATTTTCTAGACAAGTAAAAATTATTGTCTTGTTTTTTTCTGAAAACAAGTCCAAATTAAGTGTGTTTTTGCTTGAAACAAGCAAAATAATCTTGTTTTCTGTTTGGAATTAAATGTTTTTGCTTAATTCATTTGCAGATTATTTTGCTTGTTTTAAGAAAAAACTACATCTTGACTTGTATTTCTTTTTGATATTTCGGCTGGAAACAAGACAAAAAAATGTAAGTAAGAAAGTATTTTTGCAGTGTACGGTTGAATTGGATCAAAGGTCAGCAGCAAAGTCATTGGTTAATAAAATGGGATTAAATGCATAAAGGAAACAAAAAGTAACTGGCGTTCGTTTTTTGAAAAAGCAACTCAGATATTTTATTGTAAATGAAAAAGTAAGAGTTACTTTACTAGTTACTTGATAAAAGTAATATTATTACGTAAGTTGCGTTACTTGTAATATGTTCCCTCCAACACTGTTCACAAAACATCTTAAGGCTAAAAGTAGCTCATAACTTGCCTATTTAGGAGAAAATCTTAAAAATAATGGGCATGTCAGTCCTAAATTTAGGACTCTTAAAGAGCATTTCATAAGACCAAATCACAGCTATCCTAAAATGGCTGTTGCTGACAATCTGCCTCAGAACTTAAGCTTTTTAAAAACACACTGCATTTATTTGCACACATTTTTTCCCACTCAATTTTTTTTGGTTTTGACAGTTAAACTCCAAATTTTCCTTTGTTTATATCCTTGTTTTCATTAACAAGTTGGGCAAGTTGTAACAGCTGTTCTTGCGTACAGTTTGGCTTTATTTACGTTTGCATATCTTACTATCAGCCGTGATTATTCTATTCTGTTAATAAAAAGGCTGTTTATATGCATATCAGCTAAGCAGACTGACAATCAGCTGAACATGTACTTAATTAGTTACACAGCATTTAAAAAAATGGCAATGGTGACACTTTTTTTAAAACTTTATTTGAATATGGCAACATAATATCGCGCTCTACAATATTTCTATGAATAAATCTCTGATAGAGACTCCTCCCCTATCAGCCAATCACTGTGTGCATAGTTAATGAGCATGCTGACATCATCCATAACAACGGGGTCAACCCCGCCCTTACTCTTAGCTGAAGGCTGCTCTCTGTTCCTTAGTAAAAGTTTGTCTCTGCAGCTTTGTTAATAGGTTTTAAGAGAAAGTCTTGGCTAAAAACTTTTACTGCTATTTATGAGAACTCAGTGGTTAGATCAGATGTTTTGTGAATACAGGCCCTGATCTTTTGGCTTTAGCGGGGCAACGACACACGTGCAGGTGAGAATAAACAGCTCGAGGCTGAAATATTACAGACGCCTGACGTTTTTTATGTTTCTGTTGTGGAGACAGATGACTAACCAGGAGCTGTCAGAGCGGCAGACACAGCTGGATCAACTGAAAGAGAAGAACAAGCAGCTGGAGATGACGCTTCACATGCACCTGGGGCAGTCCAGAGACCAGGTCTGCTGAAAAACACCAGTCCTATAGACCACTTCATGACACACAGAGAAGAATTTACAGCAGTAGATCAGCCCAAATAAATACAGGCGCACACACAAGTCCAACAGATTTGACAGTTTGACTAGAAGGAAAAGCTTTAGCAAAGTTGAGTTTGGAAATGGTTCAGATGTGCTCACCCTCAGGTCAGCCAAGATCAGGATGAGTTTGTTCCTTCATCAGGTTTCTGCAGCGTCTGTGATCCTGTGATTTGCGTTTGTTAGGTGGAGGAGGTCGGGAACATCTTGATAGCGGTGAAGAACCTGGCGGAGCAGTGTTACCTGAGTCACTATGGGGCTCTAGACGCCATGAACACGTCCACCATGATGGACATGATAAAGGTGATTGACCCTAACCCTAACCCTGCTGTAGGACAGCTCCAGTCAGAGGGTGCTTCTCAATATCCCTCCTCTTTCCTCGCTCCTCTGTCCTCCATCCTATGGCCCAGAAACCGATCGAGCTCATCCGTCTTGTAGGACGTCTCAGTTCTCTAATTGCATCGCGAGGAGGCTTTCTGATTAGGAAACACAGGTGTATCCTATGTGGAAGTCTTTTCCGGCAAAAAACCTGACGCACGTGTCAATTCTCATCTCCTTTCACGTCTGTCGTAATAATTTACATTCATATTTTACCTTTGCAGTTTAAATAAACCATACATGTCATATATTTCAACAGGGCATCTTGCTTTATTAAAATTTATTATAAATGAACTTTAATAACATAAGGACAGATTCCTTTAGCGCAGCTGATGACGCTTTGAAGTGACACTTGAGAGGTCAAGAATATTCCAATGATTCCTCCTTTCCTTGCCTCCTTCCCTCATATCCTAAGGGTGTGGAGCTAAGACGCGAGGAAAGGTAGCGAGGATGCACAAATAAGAAATGAGAAGCACCCAGAGACTCAGTCAAGAACGTGTTTCTCTTTTTTCACATGCTTTCAAAGGAGTTCATGGTGGAGAAAGCCGACATGGAGAGGAGAGCCGCGAGACTCGTGGACAGCAGCTCTGGGACAGCGAAGAAAAACACTGCCAGCAAAACACAGCTGAAGAGCCTCAGCAAGAACAGCAGCAGAAGCGGAGCGCGGACCGTAGATCAGGAGCGGCTCGTCTGACGCGCTTCAGTCTGAGTGTGCTTGAGTTCAGACAGAGTTTCAGGACTCATTACTCAATACATCTGCTTACACTCAAAGTTTCTGATCACACACTCATCTGCAGTGTTTATGAAGCGCACTGGATACTGCTCTGGATGAATAAGACATTGTTAGACACTAAACTCAAAACATGCATTAAACAGTTTATCAAACACTCCTGTTCCAATATTTTTACTCTTTAACATAAAAAATAATATGTTTATCAGTAATTGTGATGAGATAAACTTTGTTATCAGACCTATGTCTGAATTTGTTCTCGCATAACAGTGCGTTTACAAAAAAACAAAAACAATATTGTGTGTAATCATTTCAATAATGATTTATTTAGGACAGTGTGACATTTCAGTTGAATCACATTTTTACAAGTTAACCTATGGCCACCCACAGAAGAAAAATCAGTCACATGAGAGAGAGAGAAAAATCGCTTTGGGTTAAATCAATGGGCCCTATAAAAAAAAAAAAAACAACAACAACTTTGTATTAAACAGATTTAATACAAATCAAGTCATTACATTTTTTGAAACATTAAGGGAAATGAATGCACAAATTTTCCTCAAGGGGACTGATAGCCAATTAAAGTTTTCCACTTATAAATAATCAGGTTTGTGTTCACACTAAATTTTGAATGGAGATCATTTACAGATGAATGCATCAGGATAATAATAGAAACCACTGTAGAAACCCCCCAAAAAAGCTGACATTATTTCCACAGAGATATTATTAAACGTGTGCCATAAAACAGTGCTTCCCAACCGTTCCTGGAGGCACACTTTTGGCCGTGTTTCTTATCTATTTCAGAGTCTGAGTTCAGTGAGGTGTGTTTTGTGAGGAGTCTGGAAATGTAAACTGCTGCTGTGATTTTGAAGATCAGCTTTGGGAAAACATCTCACCCAAAGCAACGATGCATTTTTGTCACAATGCATTTCCCCTTTATGCATTCGAATAATGAAACGAACCAGCAGCAGCAGATCTGTGTAACGCAGCTCCGGTTAGCGCTGGAGTCTTTGGCGGCTCACGCAGGCCAGCGCCGTGTCGGCTGTGGCGATGGGCAGGCGAGGCAGCTGTAGTTTTCCCATCTGTGTGGGGTATTTGGTCTTCATTTGGTGCGTGAACACCGGCTGCGCGATCAGCTGCTTGAGCTGCTTCTTCAGGATCTTGACTAACCTCTGCTTCTCTCGGTCCTCCTCCTCCTCCTTACTTCCTGAAACACAAAGAAACAGAGCGTATGTGAGGCGAAAGATTGCATTAGAAACATTGCCAAGCTACAAAACATGTTACCCGTTTCTGATGCAGAAAAGTTAGTTCATGCATTTATGAGCTCTAGGCTGGACTATTGTAATGCATTGCTAGGTGGTTGTCCTGCATCTTCAATAAACAAGCTACAGTTAGTCCAAATGCAGCTGCTAGAGTCCTTACCAGATCAAGAAAATATGACCATATTACCCCAATTTTAAAGTCTCTGCACTGGCTTTCTATTAGGTTCCGTCTCAACTACAAAATATTACTTCTTACCTATAAGGCCCTTAATGGTGCAGCTCCTGCGTACCTAACTAGTCTTCTACCGCTACAATCATCACGCTCCCTAAGGTCACAAAACTCAGGACTCAGTTTTCGTAGATAGCAAAGTCCACTAAAGGAGGTTGAGCTTTTTCACATTTGGCTCCCAAACTCTGGAATAGCCTTCCTGATAATGTTCGGGGTTCAGACACACTCTCTCTGTTTAAATCTAGATTAAAGACACATCTTTTTAGCCAAGCATTCACATAACGCATCTCATAATCTTTTACTGCATCTGATCAAATGCACATTATTAATCTTTAGCTTTGGTTGAACAAATCCTTTTGCTTGGTTTGAACAGCAGCTACGCTAATTATGTTCCTATTGTTCTCGGTTTCTGATTGACATCCTGCGCTAACTAGGAATTACACAAGCTTCAGTCTTGATCAGGAGCACCTAAGAAGAGATGATGATGCCAACCCCTCAGAGGACTTTAGATAATATCAGCCCTGAAACACCATACATCACTACACAATTTACTACAGTGATTTGATTGCAACATATAATCATTACTGTTAACATTGTACAAATAGTACAAACTTTAATTTAAACTTTAATTATTGTACAAACTTCAATTTGCTGTAAAGCTGCTTTGAAACAATGTGTTTCGTGAAAAGTGCTATACAAATAAACTTGACTTGACGTGGTAAACAGCTCTGTGAGCAGCGGAGCTCGTACCCATCAGCAGGTCTTCATCCACGTCGATCTCCATGGCCTCAGACGCCTGTCGGACCCACGAGTTGTGCTGCTTCTCTCGGCTGTGGAAGTACTCCATCTTCTCGATCTTCCTGGCCAGAGTCACTCGCTCCTGTCGAGGAGAAACAAGCCTGTCAAGCGTTGGACTGCGTGACATACAGTGAAGGTTATCAGCAGTGTTGGGGGAAACGCATTACAAGTAACGCAAGTTACGTAATATTACTTTTTTCAAGTAACTAGTAAAGTAATGCATTACTTTTTCATTTCCAAGGACATATCTGAGTTACTTTTTTCAAAAAACTAACGCTGGTTACTTTTCTTTATGTATTTAATCCCATTTTATTAACCAATGACTTTGCTGCTGACCTTTGATCCAATTCAACTGTACACTGCAAAAATACTGTTCTTACTAACATTTTTTGTCTTGTTTCCAGCCAAAATATATAACAATTCTTAAATCAAGAAGGATTTTCTAGACAAGTAAATAATTATTTTCTAGTTTTCAGAAAAAACAAGTCAAAATGAAGTGAGTTCTTGCTTAGAACAAGCAAAATAATCAAAGAGAATCAAACAGAAAACAAGATTATTTTGCTAACACCATTGAGAGATTTGCTCATTTCAAGCAAAAATACACAACTTTGAAACAAGACAAAAATCTAAGCGAGAAAAGCATTTTTTAAGCAAAACTTACTTTAGATGAACTAACATTTGTGTTTTTTTCCTCATTGCTGAAGAGTGTTTATCTTTCTTTTCCTACAGTTCTACTGTACGGACGTCAATTTAATTTTCCTTTAGCCGTAGCCTTATTCACTTCATTTCATTTTGGTGTGAAAGGGCTTTTACATTTGCTAAGAATCAAACTTTTTTATATTAAAAACAAACAAGCAAGCCCTGCCCAGATTTAAAAAGTAATGCTAAAGTAATGTAACGCACTACTTTCCATAGAAAGTAACTAAGTAACGTAATTAGTCACTTTTTTAGGGAGTAACGCAATATTGTAACGCATTACTTTTAAAAGTAACTTTCCCCAACACTGGTTATCAATATAGTTATTTGCTGCGTCCCAATTCGTCACTTACACAATGTCCTAAAAGTATGTACTCTTTGTGTGAAGAAAAAGTACATACTTTTGAGTATGCAGCAGAACAGTAGGCAAGCTTTGGGACATACTACTTCATCATAGCTGTGTCTTTAATGGACGCTCTGTTGCTTAGTCACTGTTTAATCTGCCCTGTCAATCATCTCGTCAAACCGTTATCATCACCCACATTTCGTTTCATTTGTTTTCCTACCGTATTGGAAATTAAGAGGCACGTTGATCTTTTCTGCAAGTCTTTCATGGCGAGAACTCATTTAAAAAAAATGATGCATTTAAAAGGTAATGACCAAACGTATCATTATAAAAGTTCACAACGTTGCTGTAGATGAAATATAATACGAATAACATTAAATATGATTATTTATCACTCAAACGTCAAACGGTCATGCATTTTTTAACACTTTTTATACGCGTTTGTAGTTCAAATTCTAACCGGAAGTAGTAGACCATCCGGGAATCTTTGGAATACTTTTTTAAACACTATGATTTGGGACATACTAATTCTATTTTCAAATACTATTTCGGATGGATTGGGATGCAGCAATTGTCATTTGGAAAAGCTCTCTGACGATGAGCTGATTTTGTGTGTGATTCTGGAATATCCTATTCATCATCAGATCCCAGTGATTACTGAAATACAGGAGCCACTTTCACACGCAGTGAGGTTCGCTTCATACAGTTTGTTCACAACAAAAACTATAAAACAACTGTAATATCAGTGTCCACACCAGCAGGCGATGTGGTTTTGTTAACTATAGTCATGCTGCAGTCACTTTAAATACTGGAGCTCTTTAAAGCAGGACAGATTCTGATTGTCAGTGTTACAGTTTCACAGACGGACAAAACACTCATTCCAGTGATATGATTCCTCTATGTTCCTCTATTGTTATAGCAGTGGTGTGAACTCTCTATTCTCTGAAGAGCGATTATTAAACTTTCATCATTATAGTGATTGTTTTTGCTGTAAAGCGAGGTTCAGCGTACTTTAATGGCGTTCATGCACTCGTTCTGCACAGGAAACACGGGCAGGTCTTCGTCCTTCTCCAGGGTCCTGCAGATCTTCTTGTAGTTCATCAGGTCGTCAGGCCCGATCAGCAGCAGACTGAGACCCTCTCTGGTGGCGCGGGCGGTTCGGCCGCTGCGGTGGACATACGTCTCGGACGTGCGAGGAACCTGAACCCACCATAAAGAGACAGAGTTCATGAGACGCTAGGGATGTGCGACATGTATATCGCTTGCGATAATACGGAAATTGTTGTTTTAACTATGTGCGATTTGACATTATCGAGTATACTGCAAAAAACCAACAAAATACACCTACAGAGTGCACGCATAATGTTACATTACGTGATAAAGGCTAGTAAGTATGCATCTAAGTCAAGTCATTTTTATTCATACAGCGCTTTTTGCAATACAGATTGTGTCAAAGCAACTTTGCATTATCAGATAAGAAGGTAATATATTATTAATGCAAAAAGAAATTGTAAATAATTTTAGCTGAAGTAAATGAATCAATAATTCCAAATTAATAACAAATTTAATTGTTTTTGCATTTGGAGTGTGTTCTTTCACTGCATGATTCAGTCTATTCAAATGCATTTAGAATGATCACATGATTTCAGATATGGGGCAGAAAATTTATATATTTATATCAGTTCATATAGTTCATTATCACATGAAGTTTTTTCCTTCAAAAATCAGCATGCGACAAATGTGTAAAATATTGATTTTATACAACAGTTCAATATCAGTTCATATTATAAGACTTATGTTTTAGACAGCATTTCCTGTTTTTGCTCAATTTCACCAACAAAAATCATTCTGATCACAGCCACAGCACTGTTTTGCGTCTCTGAGCAACGTGAAGGTGTTTCATTCCTGAATGAATCAACCGTTTAAATGATTTGGTTCAATCGCAATGACTCACTTTTTAACAGCACTTACTGCCACCTGTTGGCGGTATTAATTTCGCATTCAAAGTGTCTTTTCAATTTTAAAATAATTTCAAATATAGCTGTTGTATTGATGTGACCTCATCACATAGGATGTGAAGACTAAAGAGGAATGGCAAGTTTAATCTGGTGTCTGTGTGGGGTCTGATCCGATATTAACAGTGAGTTTATAACAATAGCTGCATCAACACATAAATACATCTAAATGCTACTTCATATGCAACTTCTGCAAACATGAATTTCGTTAATACTGATTTAATTTGTTTAGACACAGGCTCACAGCCTAAATATATTACTATTATAATGGACTGATTAAAATGTAAGAATGTCACTTAAAAGAAGATGCACACTTTTAGAAAAAAAAAGTCTTTATAAAAGGTAAAAATCAATTTAAACTTATTGGAAAATAATAATTTCCATCACTGCTGTGAACTGACCACACAGAAGATGAAGAATATAAAAAAATTTAGGAGTCAGCACAGTAGTCTTTAAACACAATAACACACATAATATTGTCTAATTATCGTTAATATAGAGATATTATTTTTTGTCAATGTCGCACACCCCTCCTGAAATCAGAGCGGACCGATGTGGACTCTCCATACCTGATAGTGAATGACGTGCTGAACGTTGGGGATGTCCAGTCCTCGAGCGGCGACGTCTGTGGTGAGGAGCACACAGCTGAGAGACGACAGGAGTCAGTACACGCCAACAACAAAACATACAATACTGGCCAAAAGTTATAGGCCACTAGTATTTTCACCAACAAAAAATGATCTTAAGTCAGCTATTTCTATTTTTTGCTGTAGTGTGTCAGTAGGAAATATCAGTTTACATTTCCAAACATTCATTTTGCCATTAATTGTAATAATCCAGTGAGATTTTTGTTTGTACAAGGAGTCTGACAACAGACAGTGCTCCACACAGATCTGATCTCATCACCATCATCACCACCACCCCCACATCACCACCCCCCCATCACCATCACCCCATCATCATCACCATCACGACCATCATCACCCCCATCATCACCTCCATCATCATCACCATCATCACCCCCATCATCATCATCACCCATTATCACCTCCATCATCATCACCATCACCCCCATCATCACCACCCATCATCATCACCATCACCCCACCATTATCATCCCATCACCTCCATCATCACCACCCCCATCACCATCACCTCCATCATCACCATCACCCTCCATCATCATCACCATCATCACCCCATCATCATCACCCATCACCATCATCACCAATCATCATCATCACCATCATCACCCCCATCACCCCACCATCACCTCCATCATCATCACCATCACCCCCATCATCACCACCCCATCACCATCACCTCCATCATCACCCCATCATCATCACCCATCATCACCATCACCCCCATCATCATCATCACCACCACGACCATCATCACCATCACCTCCATCATCATCACCATCACCCCATCATCATCACCCATCATCATCACATCATCACCTCCATCATCATCACCATCACCCCCATCATCACCACCCATCATCACCTCCATCATCATCACCCCCATCATCACCTCCATCATCATCACCCCCATCATCACCTCCATCATCATCACCATCATCATCACCCATCATCACCTCCATCATCATCACCCCCATCATCACCCATCATCACATCATCACCTCCATCATCACCCCATCACCTCCATCATCACCCCATCACCATCATCATCACCCATCATCATCACCATCACCCCACCATCACCTCCATCATCATCACCATCACCCCCATCATCACCACCCCCCATCACCATCACCTCCATCATCATCACCATCACCTCCATCATCATCATCACCCATCATCATCACACATCATCACCTCCATCATCATCACCATCACCCCCATCATCACCACCCATCATCACCCCATCACCCCATCACCTCCATCATCATCATCACCCCCATCACCTCCATCATCACCCCACCATCATCACCCCCATCACCATCACCTCCATCATCATCATCACCCCCCCCCCAATCATCACCACCGTCATCACCCCCATCATCATCATCACCCCCCATCACCTCCATCATCATCATCATCACCCCCATCATCATTACCATCACCCCCACCATCATCTCAAAGATGCTTCAAGAAACCTACCTGCAAAGCTACAATAGAAGGTTTTAGGCACTTGTGTTAAAAAAATAAATAAAATGATTGGTAGTAGATAAGTAGATTTCATTTGTCAGTTAACTTCTATTAACTAAATGAAATTAACATTTGCTTTTCTTTTTCAATTTAAAGTATCTTTTGCTCTAGGTGCAGTTGTGCATAGTTTTTCAGATGCTTTGCAGGTGGGTTTCTTGAAGCGTCTTGGAGACATTGCCACAGTTTTTCTGGATTTAGTCTGTCTCAGTTTGTCCTGTTTCTTCATATCATTCCAGACAGACAGGTGATGATGATGAGATCAGATCTCTGTGTGGAGCACTGGCTGTTGTCAGGCTCCTTGTGCAAACAAAAACCTGACTGGATTATTACAATCAATGGCAAAATGAATGTAAACTGATGTTTCCTGCTGACACACTACAGCAAAAAATAGAAATTGCTGACTTAAAATCATATTTTGTTGGTGAAAATACTAGTGGCCTATAACTTTTGCACAGTATTGTAGCTACGTCTGAAGTAATGCTCATATTTATCTTCAGCAGGAGCGGGTCTCACCTGTCCTTCTCGGCGAAGCGCTCCAGGTTCTTGAGCCGCTGTTTCTGGTGCATGTTTGCGTGGAGAGGCAGCGGGCCGCAGTCCAGGATCAGCAGCAGCGCGTTCAGCCTCTTGATGCAGTCGATGCTGTTGGCGAACACCATCGTGCGGCCGGGATACTGCAGCAGGAAGTAGTACAGGAACAGGTCCTTCTCCTCCTTGGTGCAGTTGATCCGGGTCTCGGTCAGCGTCTCCACCGTGGCTTCCTTGCGCGTCAGGTCGATGATTTTGGGTTTGTCTTTAACGCCCACCTTCTCCATCAGCAGCTGCAGTTTGCTGCGCAGCTCTGGCCTTTTCTGCTGCTTCTGCTGCAGGCGCGCCGGCAGACTGTGCACCATGGTCAGCGTGGCCGAGAACACGAACGTCTGCCTCTTGGGGTTGAACTGGGACGTGTTGAGCATCTCCAGCAGGCTCTCCAGCTCCGCGAAGTGGCCTTTCTCCACCATGCGGTCCGCCTCGTCCACGACCAGACACCTGAGGAACGAGAGCGGATCAGAGAGAGAACGCAAAGGATGTGTGGCATATATGTGTGACCCTGGACCACGAAACCAGTCTTAAGTAGCACAGGTATATTTGTAGCAATAGCCAAACATACATTGTATGGGTCAAAATGATTGAATGAATTTTTTCTTTTATGCCAAAAATAATTAAGATATTAGGTAAAGATCATGGTCCATGAAGATGTTTTGTAAATTACCTATGGTAAATATGTCAAAACGTAATTTCTGATTAGTCATCTGCATTGGTAAGACCTTCATTTGGACAACTTTAAAGGTGGTTTTCTCAGTATTTATTTTTTTTGCACCCTCAGATTCCAGATTGTCCATCTGTCCAATCATACATCAATGGAAAGCTTGTTTATTCAGCTTTCAGATGATGTATAAATCTCAATTTTGATGACTGGTTTTGTGGTCCATGGTCACATTTAATTACAAACGGTTCGATATCATTTTGATCAATTTGGTATTTTATACGCTGCTGTTCCGAAATTTGCCTGTAGCAATGCTTAAAATTTTTACTTTTATTCATTTGCAGGATATGAATTCTTGATATCATCAATTCAGTTTTCACTAGTTAACATTATAATTCTTGATATCAGAAATTGGATTTTTACTAGTAACAGTGGTACAGTTTTTGGTATCAGGAATTATATTTCCACTAGTAAAAAGGTTAAATGTTAAATTGATTTCTTACTAGTTAAAATGTCAGTTTCACATATCAGAAATACAATTCTCACTAGTAAAAACCTTTATTTCTGATATCAATAATTACATTGTTACTAGTAAAATGCCAATTCCTGATATCAAGATTTCAATTGTCACTAGTTGAAATGTCAATTGTTGATATCTGTAAATGTATTTCACATGTTACATTTCTTATTTCTGATATCTGAAAATGTATTTGTGTTATCAATAATTAGGAGAGTAATTTCAAATATCTAAAATGCATTCTTACTAGTAACAATCACATTCATGATATCAGAAATGAACAATGTCACTAGCAGCAATTGAATTGTTGATATCAAGAATGGACATTTGCACTAGTAACAATGTCATTATTGATATCAGAAATAAAGGTTTTTACTAGTGAGAATTATTTCTGATATGTGAAATTGACATTTTAACTAGTAAGAAATCAATTCTTGATATCAACAATTAAATCTGAATGGGAGTCTATGGTGACATTTAACTAGTGACAATACAATTCTTGATATCAACAATTATAGTTTTTACTAGTTGAAATTTAATTGTTGATATCAATAACCTTTTTACTAGTGGAAATGTAATTCCTGATATCAAAAACTGCCATTGTTACTAGTAAAAACCCAGTTTCTGATATCATAATCATCATTGTTGTGACGTACTGTAGCTGTCGCAGGTTCTGCAGGTGCGGGTGTTTCTCTCGGATCATCTCCCACAGGCGTCCCGGTGTGGCGATGACGATCTCGGGTCTGCGCATCAGCACTCGCTTCTGTTTCTGCGGCGCCATCCCGCCGACCACGATCGCCGTCTTAATGCCTGCTCCATGACACAACAACACGTCACTTTACACCAGCATCAGCTCACCATCACATTACAGCCATCACACGAACACGGCTAACACACATCATCTGCTTTCAGATGTTCCTCAGTGAATCTGGAGAAAACTGTGTAGGAGTTCATTTAATAGCAACTGAATATACAGCTCAATCTCTGTCATTGAATATTAATGGTGTAGGTTTCATTTTGACATTAGGGATCCCACTGTAAGGCTTTCACTGACTAAAAAGCTGAATTTCCATGATCTATAATGAACGGATCCATCCATTTGCAAGCTTCATTTACTTGTTCACAGACGATTAAACTCGCAATTCTTAATTTTTAATTTTTTTTTTGTAATTGCGAGTTTGTATCTTGAAATTCGGACTTTTCTTCTCAGAATTGTGAGATTCGCAATTGTGAGTTATAAAGACGGAGAAAAAATACTGATATGTTCACAGATTTGAGATTTTTTTCATCTCACAATTCTGACTTTTTTTCTCCCAAATGCGAGTTTATATCATGCAACATTATAACTCACAATTGGGAATTTTTATCTCACAATTCTGAGAAAAAAAAAGTCAGAATTGTGGGATAAGTCGCAATAACCTTTTTTAATTTTTATTCAGTGGCGGAAACGGGCTTTCACACAAAACACACTACTTTTTTTTTTGCTTTTACCTGTTAAAAGCATTTTTATATTTTTCTGTACTATTTCTACAGAAATTAATTTATGGTTTTATGAATTCTGGGGTTAAATGCTCTGAAGGATTTTCTGTTTGTAATCAAGTTCATCATTCAGTTTTTTTATTTCTTCACATTTAGTTTTTGCTTTTCTATCATCTACTTTCCACACCAGTCTCTGAAGCGGTCATTTTGTAGCCAAAGCTCCTGAAATTGACATTTTCCTGACATGTCTGCCTTAGTTATCAGTGACTGCGTTTGACTGCAGTGATTGCCAGTTGACGAGCGGGAAGAGAATAAAATGGCGCTGAAAAAATAGCCTAATCATAAAAATAGGCAAAACGTGTGAAACAAGGCAATAAAAACATTTTGATAAATGGAAACTAAAATTTAAAGCAACAAACAAAAATCCCTGATATTCCATGACTCGGACCAACAAATATTAAATTCCCTGAATTTCAATGACTGGAATAGACCTTTTAAAATGCCATGATATTCCAGAAATTCCAGAGCTGTGGAAACCCTGTTATTATTGGGGAGCCATTTCATTGAACACTTGTGTTGTTTTTGCTCTGTGCATGCAATGAATGACTAAATAATTTTAAGAGTAGTGGAGCTTCTAGAGTATTTACTTAACGTCCACAGTAAGACTCATTTCAGATGTGGCCAAGTGTAGAATAATCAGTCAGAGCTGTAGAAATGTACTATTTAGGGGGATCACGAGTAGAGAACGAGATGCGAGTCAGGACGCTCTTATAAAAGAGATCTAGACATGAGCATTATCTGTGGTGAGCGTTGAAAGCACTGACCGGTGTAGCGGGCCACAGCGTCCATGTGGTGTTTGACCTGAACCGCCAGCTCTCTGGTGGGAGTGAGGATCAGGCCGAGCAGCGGCTCCTTGTGCGTGTTTGTCTGCGTCTCGCAGTCGTTCGCTCTGTCTGCGTTGCGGTCGTCTGCGTCCTCCTCCTGCAGACCTTCCTCCGGTTCTGCGGACGCGTCTCCGCTCTCCTCCTGCGCTGGACCGCCGTCTGCGGTCAGGTACAGGCTCTCCACGCGCTTCTCTGCGTCACGGGGTCCGTCAGTCGGCCGCTTGCAGTCTGACGCTTTCCTCCATTCCAGAATGGAGTGGATCATCGGAATGCCGAAACTCAGCGTCTTCCCGCTGCCTGCAGAAAATACAGACACAAACTCAGAATCACTGACCCTGAACGACAGATGGACTACACTGTGATGAGAGAGAGATCAGAACTACTAGAAGTGAGTTTCTGATGTCTAATATCTTAGTAAGCAGGGTGACCAATGGCTGATATAAAGCCAATGTAATAAGCCTAAGAGATATCACAATATTTAACACTAGTAACAAATGCATAATTACTGCAATGGAGCTTGCTACTAAAGCACACTAATTTGTAAATTAATCAATTGACGAAAAAATAATTGAAACCTTATTAAATAAATTAACCTCATTAAAAAAAAAAACCCTAAAACAGATTAATACCTTACACTGCACAGCCATGGTGTGTCAAATCAACAAGTTTCACAAACTCCCCTTACTTTTCTGAATAAACACAAACAATGAATTAAATGCCTCAGACAAATATTTACTAAATGGCAATTTTCACATTCAGGTTTGTTGTATGCAACAGCTTTGACAAAATCTCTAATGTTAATGTTTAACGTTATTTGTTCGTCAGACGTTCATCCTGAAATGAGAAAAGGATCGGCTGTATGCAAAGTGACTCACATTTGGTTTGTGACTAGTGTACAATGTATGACTTTGCTCATGGAGTCACACTGAAATCCCTATCTCTCTCGAACTGAACCATAAAGTGCATTAAAATGAAGATATCAAAGAGTTAAAAGTTAAGAACCGGAATCTAAAAGGATATTAAAATAGACACCTTTAACTCTTTTTGGTTTACAGGTGTGCGAGTTTTGGGGGGAAAATGCAAAAAAAAAAAAAAAAAAAAAGCAGTTAGATTCTGAATGCATTAATAGAGCTATCAGTCAATATCAAAATCACATATGCTGCTCCTTATTTATAAAGGCAATTTTCCCTCCTGTAATTCGGCAATTAGGTGAAATTGTCGCTACAAAATAGTGGATTACTCAGTAAATACACATCTGTGATTATTAATAATTTGGCTTTCCTATTCTTTTATCCATTTCTTTCACCAAAAAAAAAAAGATAAAAATTTTTAGCTGCAACCTCCTGATTCTGCAGTTTCTTCACAAATGCAGAAGCCGATGACATGGCTAAAGAGTTGGGATGTGACGAGATCTTGTGGTGCAGAACTTGATAGTAGGTGCAATGTTTACATTAGAGCTGCACGATTAACCCTAAAAAGACTGAGATCTCTGTTCGAACGCCATGCAAACTTATTCCTGTCTTTCAATCACATAATGATCATTATTTCTGTGTTGCAGACATTTAAATAACAGAAGTACTAGAATAAATGTTTATAGTTTGGGGATAAACACTAAATGTCTATAATAGCGATCAAAACGAAAGTATCTTACACGTGTGTGTATTGTAATGTTTATCTTCCACCAGGAGGGGGCGACAACTGCACATTTAAAAACACATTTATCAATGAACCATTCATTCAGCAGATTCCAACAGTAAATTAAGTCTTTATTAATTAATTTTATCAAATATATTTTTTAAAAAAGACTAAAGCAATGAATGTTGTGCCAGAATCACTAGTAAACTGTTATTTTGTTTAGATTATTTTTTTTCTTCAGAATCATGATCTCCAATAAAAAAAAAAAAAAAAAGGTTTTTTTTTTTTATTTATCCAGAATAAAGGTTTAATTTAATAAAATACAAATTCATATCAAAATGCACCTATATTTTTTGTTTTTCAGTTGGGTAATATACTATTTTTCCCTATACATTTCATTATTAAGGATTTCTTTTAAAAAAGTTTTAAAATCTTGTCTCGTTCTCGTGAACCCAGTCTCGTGTCGTGGGATAAGCGTCTCGTCACAGCCCTACTAAAGAGATGAGCTAGTGTGATGCGAGTGTCTCACCCGTCTCTGCGGCTCCCAGGATGTCCAGTCGGTCTCTGATGGCCGGTGGGAGGGCGAGGGCCTGGATGGGAGTCGGCGCTGAATAGCCGAGGAGGCTCAGAGCTTTTAAAACAGGCGCAGGTACGAACAGGTCCTTCCACGCCGAAACGTCTGTGCCCTGACCCTCCGAATCCACCAGAGCCGTTCTGCTCCAGCTCTTGGTCTTCTTCTGAGACGGAGCAGCAACACCAGACTCATCCGGAAGCGCTTTCTTCTTTTTCTTCTTACGCTGCTGCTTCTTCTTCTTGGGCGCTTTGTGTTGTGTATCTGGAGTCTCATCATTACGCTCATCCTCAGATTCCAGCGTCTCATCCGCATCAGACTCGTCCTGAGGTTCCTCGTCCTGTCGGTTTTTCTTCTGCTTCTTTTTCTTCTTTTTATCAGGTTTTTCTTCAACATCTTCCTCTTCAGACTCGCCAGCTTTTCTCTTCTTTTTGTTTTTGCTTGTGGTTTGTGCGTCCTCCAGCGCAGTCATGACCTTTTCTGGCTTCACCAGCTCATAATCGGTCAGCTCCTCGAAACACACCAATCCGTCCAGTCCGTCCGGCCCATCGCCGGCGAACACACTGGGATCCAGATTCACCGCCTTCCACTCGCCCTTCACCACGACCCCGCTTTTGGAGACCCTCCGAGACTTCTTAACCACCACTTTCTTCTTAACCTTCATTTTCTTCTTCATTTTCTCCTGAATAGAGTCAGACAGAGAGTAAATGAGGTACTAATGTGGTACAGTGATGGTATTACTATGGTGCCATACATAATGCACACCATACTGTTATACACAGGGTTTGAAATGAACACCTGCCAAATGCAGGTAAAATCATCAGTGTCAAATCACGAGCCAATTTGACGCATTTCTTTACGCATTTCTTATGTTCGCTCATTAATTTCTTGGGGAAGTTCATGCAAGCCAGATCTGTGCAGGTTTACCGCAAATACTGAACTCGTGAGACATAAAGACTGACTACATGATGAAGTCTGCTGACTAACTTTTAGTGCGTGTGCATTTGGAGTGCGTTCTTTCACTGTGTGATTCAGTCTAATAATAGCCTATTAATTAAAAATGATCACATAATTCAAGATAAGGGGCAGAAAATGTATACATTTATAGCATTTCATGCAGTTAATCAATATCACATGAATAGTGCCATTTTTTCTTTTAAAAATCTGCATGGTTAAGTAATATTTTGTACAACAGTTCAATAAACAATACGTTAATATCAAGAGACACCGTACTGGCTGTTTTTGCTCAACAAAAATCATTCCAAACACATCCACTGTTTTGCGTCTCTGAGCAACATGACAGTGATTCGTTCCTGAATGAATCAACCGTAAAAATGATTCGGAACAATCGTAACGACTCACTTATTAACAGCGACTCACTGCCACCTGCTGGCGGTTTGAATTTCACATTTGGAGTTAAGTAGCCTATCTTTTCATTTTTAAAATAACTGCAAATATCAGCAGGTCTATTCAACATTACGTTTAAAATATCAAACATATGCATTTGTAACTGCAGCTTAAAGCATTAAATGTCGCTCTGAGCTGCATCTAAATGCCACTTCATATACACCTTATGCAAAGATGAATTTTGCTAATACTGATTTCATTTGTTTAATAACAGCCTAAATGCATTACTATTATTATTATCATTATAATTAACGGATTAAATTTTAGAATTTGATTCAAAACACTTTTAGAAAAATGGCTTTATAAAGGTAAAAATGCCCCCCAAAAAAGATAAACAATCAATTTAAACTTATTGAAAAGGTCCCAGTATATCAGCACAATAACACACTCAGCAAAATATCATCTAATTATCGATAAAATAAAACCAAATTAAAGGGTTTGTTTGTTGTTTGTTTTTTTGGCTAGTAGAAGTTATGAATGGCCGGCATCTTAAAAATATATTAGTCAAATTGTCTGCTGAGTCAAAAAGTTCATTTCAATCCCTGGTTATACATAAACATGTGGATGTTGACATACAGATACTTTCAAAAATACATGTGATTAGGACTACACTGTCCAAATACAAACTAACATCATTGTATTTACTGATGGTGCTACGCTTTGAATCTGTCAACATTACAACAACATTCACATGAACAACGTTTTACATTAGACAAAAACTCACTCAGATAACATGCGACTGATATCAACACGAGTATTTTATAGCATTATCTGTGTTAATAAAGGCAAATCTTACATACTGTTCTCTGCGTTTCGTTAAACAGCAGCCGATCGCGCACATGCACAACACGAGGACGCAGCCATGATGGTCATGACGTCAGAGAGAAAACACCAATCACAGAGACTGTACGTAGCACGTGGAAGCGTCTATATTCTTGACGTTTTCCAATCCTTTTAAATATTTATAGTATTTTAGTGTAAAACTAGCTAAATAAAACAAAACAAATGTTAAATTAATGTAAAAGTGTAATGTTTGACTTTACTATAAAGGGCGCATTCTATATATTAAAGTTTATTCGTTTAAATCTAACTCAAATCCTTATTTTATAATAATCACATAGGACTGTTAACTGGTCCATTCTCAACAACGATGAGAAAAGTAACAGCGCGAACTGTACCCTGCAGCTGAAGCTGAATCCTTGTCGAGTTGCGCTCAAATTTCAGGAGGTTTCCAGTCAGACTGGAGACATTTGAACGAATCTTTTAAATCTATTACATTACTGTTTTCTATCTTAATATGAACGGAGACCTGTTTCTGTACACTTAAAGAAACGGTTAAATATTTTTTTTATCCAGAAATCCCAATCAACTGTGATTGGTCCATCCCGAAGAGCGATGAGAAAAGTAACAGCTGGACACAGCGCCCTCTATCTGCTGCTGCAGGAGAAATTACAGCTCAATAATAACACGGTTATCACACAGTAAAAGGAAAATAGACTGAGACGTGATTCATTAGGAGACCATTTATATCAGGTATCTGCAGTAATTAACCTACACTAACAGCCCTGTACAGAACTATATGAGAGAATGCTTTGTTATATACAATGTTGGGGGTAACATACTATAAGTACCTCAAGTTACGTAATAATATTACTTTTTTCAAGTAACTAGTAAAGTAACGTATTACTTTTTAATTTACAAGAAAATATCTGAGTTACTTTTTCAAAAAACTAATGCCAGTTACTTTTTGTTTTCTTTATGCATTTGATCCCATTTTATTAACCAATGACTTTGCTGCTGACCTTTGATCCAATTCAACCGTACACTGCAAAAATACTGTTCTTACTTAGATTTTTAGTCTTGTTTCCAGCCGAAATATCAAAAAAAATAAAAAAAATAAAAAAATTCTTAAATCAAGAAGAATTTAAGAGACGTATGGAGGAGGTCTAAATTAGATTTGAAAAGATAATGTGGTTTGTGCTGTTCACACTGTTACAATAAACACATCTGAGTCTTCAGAGCAAAAACATTCGGCCCACTTTAGCCTGTAGTCTGACCCTGCGTCCCACTGTACTATCCATCCTAAATGGGAGATCACAAGAAATGTGTTTCAAAGCATAGTATGTTGAAAAGAGTAGCTATGCCTCAAGTCCCCAGCTGGTCTTATAGATCTGCATTCTAAATTCTCATTTGTAATTATGCAGACTGCGTGGCTAGCACTGGATTTCATAAATCTGTGGCATTGGATCTGATTGAAACGAATTCAGTAATTAATTATACATGATACCAGCAGACGGGCCTGAAAGTCTCTGCTGATTGACTTCAGTAGAGGTGTGTGAGCCTTTCTCAAATAAAGCAGACAGAGTGCAAACTGCACCATTTCCTCACTTTAATTGTTAGAGTACAATGCGCTCATACACACAGTGTTCATTGGTGCACTACTTGTTTGGTAACGTTTGATATCAGATGTAGTGTGTGTTTGGCCCTGTGCTGCTGTGTGGTGTGTGTTTCTGTATGTTAAACACACACAAGCGTCTCCCGTCAGTGTTTTTGTGCTTCTTCACAGCTCAGTTCTTGGTGGGGTCAATGACTCTCCCCATGAACAGCAGGCTAGAAGTGGCTTCATGGTACAGAAAGAAGAAGAAGGGCCTGTTGACGATGAAAGTGGCCGGCAGAGAATAAGCCGTGATTCCCACCGATGTGGCAGACGCCGCCGTCGTGCCTTTCTCATCCACCTCAATGACGGCTTTATGCAGCACCTGCGCGCACACACACACACACACAGACACACAGACACACACACACCAGTCGCTGTAATAAATTGTTATAAGTAGGGCTGTCAAACGATTAATCGTGATTAATCGCATCCAAAATAAAAGTTTATGTTTACATACCATATGTGTGTTTACTCTGTATATTTATTATGCACATATAAATACACAAACAAACATGTATATATTAAAACTAAATATTTATATGTATATATATTTACACCTGTATACAATTTAGATTATAAATAAATATTAAGATTTTAGATTTAAATCTAAAATATTTTTCCTTAATATATACACGCATGTGTGTGTATTTATATGTACATAATAAATATACACAGTACACAAATATATAGTATGTAAACATAAACTTTTATTTTGGATGCGATTAATCGCGATGAATGGTTTGACAGCAGTAGTTTAATCAGTGTGTGTGAGACTGCAGTAACCTGAGAGACTTTGAGATGCGCGTCTTTGCTTAAACCCGTGAGGTTGGCTGAATGAAGGAAAACGCTGCTGATGCCCAGATGTGGCAGTATTTCATGCAGGTTGTAAGATTGCTCCATCTTGAACTTGGGCAGATGGACCTCCATTTTACTGAGAGACAGGACGACATGAATGAAAGTAAATCATAATGTTTTAAATTTAGGGTAAATAAAGGGTTATACCAAATATGAGCATGTATTGATTCTCCAATTAGTTATTTCCAGTCTATTTATAGTCTTGTTTCAATCTTTGAGATCTTATCTCATTCCAAATCAAAGTTATCACATATTACTACAGGTGTTCCACAGGGCTCTGTTCTGGGTCCCTTATTATTTATCATTTATTTACTGCCCTTGGAAACATTTTCAGGAAATCTGATGTACAGTTTCATTGTTACGCCGATGACACCCAGATCTATGTGTCCTCTAAACCTTCACTAAGCTTCCTCCGTCTTCTCTTTCTCAATGTTTGTCCGAAGCCAGTACAAAAAAATCCCTTGCTGAATACCAGCGATTTTTCCTTTTGTATCAATGGCTCTACAATTACTCCTTCACCACAAGTAAAAAGCTTGGATAACGCTGTATCTTTTGAAGCGCGTATTAGTAAGGTTACTCAGACAGCTTATTATCATTCATGTAATATTATTCGCCTCCGCTCAGCCCTCTCACTAGAACCCCTACTATTGAACACATATCTCCTGTTCTCCAGCAACTGCACTTGCTTCCTGTTAAACCGCGTACTGAGTTCAAAATCTTGCTTCTTGCTTATAAGGCGTTACATAACCTGGCTCCTTCTTATCTATATGACCTACTATTAATATATATTCCTTCTCAAACTTCACTATCTCTGGTTCTTCCATCTGGTTTCCAAGGGTTCTCGTGCTTTTAGTTTTGCAGCTCCTTATCTATGGAATTTACTTCCACAAGATATTACAAACAGTGTTCTCTTCCCAAACTTAAATCTCACATCTTTTTAGAAAGGCTTATCAGTGATACCTCTCTTATCCCTAATGTCTTGTAGTGGGTTTGATTTTTACTGTGTTTGTATTTATTTTGTGTTTTAAGGTGAGCTTGAGTGTCATGTAAGGCGCCCATAAATAAAATGTATTATAATTGTTATTATTATCTCATTAATTATATTCACTGATATGATGCTGCTGTGTTAAAAAAAGCTCTTTGTTTTGTGTTTCTCAGGGTTTTGGACAAACACAAAGGAGAGTAAATGATGTAAGACAAAGCGGCTGGATGCACGCTGTATGATGTCTAATAGTACTGTATGAGTGTTGCTTGTCAGGGTTAGGGTTAGGGTTATGAACATGATCCCAGCTGTGAGCCACATCACACTGGAGGATCTCAGTTGCCATCAACAAAGACTACAGATTCTGGACTAGGGTCAGAGGAATCTCTGTGCACCCGGCTGAAGTCTGTGGCTCACATGCGTCTCATGTTTTTGATCCAGCCGTGGAATCGCTCCGCGCTGATCTCGTCGTCGATGGCGGTGTAGTCTGCAGCGGTGTCTGGCAGGACGATGATCAGCGCAGCCCCGCCGCGGTACGGCAGACGCAGCACTCGAGCGCGCAGCTCGCCGTCTTCAGCGGTGAAGAATTTGTCCTCCTTGACCATCATGGGAACCTGAACGACGTTGTACTTGTCCACATAGAAGCGACTCATTTCTGTGCTGTTGGGGTCGAACGGACGATCCCAGTCACCTTCAAAACAAAGAGTTCTACATCAAATCCCAGTAGACCTGTGCCGGTAATGCCATATATCACCATAATGAATATGCACGGTATTGTTATGGTGGGCATTTCAAAATACCAAAAATAATTTATATAATTATATAATAAATTATTCAGAATTTTGAATGCATTTTAAGAATACTTTTCCCATTAACTGGTTAAATGCACAACACTGCTGTGATGTAAACAAGCAGGGATGAGAAGCACTGGATGAAAGTGAAAGTGCACATTCACTCTCTGACAGCAGATGGCGCTAAACAGCAAATGCAACGTTAACCCCGAAACAAAGCAGCTGCGCTACTTTCAAAAACGTATTTAACTGATTTAAATAGCCATTCAGATTTTCGTATTGGCAGTGGTGTTCATCACAGCAATAACTCATTAAAATCAAAGTTATATATATATATATTTTAATGAACCTGAGCTAACATGAACTAAAATTTGTCTTATTTTTTAACAAAGATTAATAACTTCTGTTGCAAATGTAGCTTTTGTTCATTGATCATGTTAATGCATTGACTAAGGTTAATGGTTAAGGTTAGATCTTACTGTAAAGTGATACTTTTTGGTCTTTTAATTCTTTTGCACTTAAATTTTTAACTTTTTGGGTATTGCTTTATTTTTTGTTATTAAACCTGTTATACTGTATTATGACGTTACTTTTTGGCAACCGAATTTCAATATCGTGATAATACCGTATACCGTGATAAAAACTTTAGCAATTAATCGCCAGTTAATTTTGACACCGGCATATCCCTAAATCCCAGTTGTTTAACGGACAGTCGTTTAATCCTCACGCACAGAAACTCACCCTGAAAGAAGATGGTGTTGAGGAGCATCATCTGCGTCAGCGGCTCGACGCTCGTCAGCATCTCGCTCACTTTGCCGCCGGTCTTTCTGCTCACGTACTCGTTGATGATGCTCTTGCTGAGCTCCGTCTTGCTGAAATCCACAGCGGTCACATCGGCGCCGAAGAACGTCTCCATCTGATCGCCGAACTCTCTCTCGACGGTAAAGCGCTCGTCTATGAAGAGTGCGGTGCCCTGCTCCGAGTGCAGCTTCTCGTCCTGCGAGATGTTCTTCTGCAGCTGCTCAAAGAGCTGCGGGATGAGCGCCGCGTCTCCGGTCACATCTATGGGGTTCAGATTCAGGCCCTTCACGATCTCGGCGCGCGTCGAGCCCTTGGCGGCCAGTAAGAGCGAGGCGAAAGACGTGGAAACGCTCAGAGGCGAGAAGAAGATGTTTTTGTCATGATAACTTGAAATCTTGCGATAGAGGTTCATGGCAAAGTCGGTATTTTTGAAGGCCAGATCCCTGACATCAGGAGCTTTGGGCGCTTGACTTTCAAGAACGCACAGAAAGCCAGACGAATAAATGAGGCTGAACAGCACTCTCCACTCCATTTTATGATCTTGACCTGATCACACAAAAAACAGCAGCTTATCTGAATTATTCTAGAGAAATGTTGCTTCATATAAAACTTCTCTCATCACTCTTTACTGTGTTCTTTACCACAGAAAATCTGTAAGTACTAAACGCGACAAACATGGTGCAAAACACTAAACAATAAAACAAGACATCTGAAAATGTGAACTAAAACAGACGTAAAGTATCACTTACACTCACAGACAGGCTGCCGAGGAAGATCTGTTGTGTTCTGACTGTTTGCAGAGACAAAGTTCAGTGTGCATTAGAGATTATCTATTAACAATCAAACAATTTCAGACCTTTCTAAAACAGATCAATGATGGCAGGTTATTTTCACGAGTAAGTACTTTATCGAAGAAATGGTAATTGTGCTCAGTCTGACGGCACCCATTCACTGAGCATTTTCAGCTAATGGTGGTGCATTTTTGGTGAACTATTCCTTTAAGATTAATTCAGATTTTAACAGATATTCATATCTACATATTTTGCAGGTCATCTGTTATCATTTATTGCCCTCTAATCATTGCAAAACTGTATGACTCTCTTCATGGAACACTAAAGCCACTGACTTTCATTATAAGGACAAAAGCTTCTGAACATTCTTCACATACCATCTTTTATATTCCACAGAAGAAAGCTTTCAAACAACATAAAAACAGTAAATGATGGACAGAATGATCATTTTCCATGCGCATTTGGTCAAGTGTTGTGTCATCAGTTTTTCCTTAAGTGAAGCATCCGAGTCATGATCAGAACCCAAGATGAACTTGGATGTGAACACATTGGACCATCCACTAAAGTCGTCAATGAAACTCCAGTGCTAAATGCTGAAGGAACGTCCAAAAGAAGAAACAAAGAACACCCACACAGGGGAAAAACAAACATTTTTATTTAGGAAACAATAAGTGTATATAGAAGTGCAAGAATAACCAATCACTTAAAAACTATTGCTGAATGTGAAACGAGTTCAGAAACGCTGCTGTGCCACCAAACGCATGAAATGATAGAAAAGATGTGAAAATCATGAAAATCACAACCTAGATCCAAAAGAGCCGCTGCCTGCCGACAAATGAGGGACGACTGATGAACGAGCGAAGACGTGAAGATCTGAATCTGTAAGACGACTCCACATCAGCGTCTGCCCTCACGCACACAGTGCCGTCTATCTAGGGCGCGCGAGAGTCGACCTTCGGCGGCGGATGTCCTTCACTACAGTCCACAGAGGAAAAGAGCAGAGAGATCCAGTAACCCCAGTAAAGCCCCAATGGTCCCAGAAAGCAGGAGCGATCCCGGCGCTAACAGCTTCCTCCTCAAGCGTGTCCATCCGAGGCGCCGCGGTCTGAGGAAGAGGAATGTACCGGGGGAAACGCTTCCCTTTCACCTCATTCAACTCGAAGAGGTCAAGCGAAGCTGAACGAATGTCCCTTTATTACACAGCGGGACCCGAACGGTCCCGGGCCAGTTCTGAGAGGAGATGTGATTCCCATCGTTCCCAAAGAGAGGGCGGAGCGGAGGGCGTTCGGGGCGTGGGGCGCTGCAGATGAGCGTCTGTCACAGGCGCCGCTGGATCGTCACTGGTCAGGTTTGCTCCCGCTGTCCTTTCCTTCGCCTGCAAAACAACATCATCATCATCATCATCATCATCAGCTGAGCAGCGCAGATCCCAGGCCTGCTGTTATTACAGGGTTCCCACATCGCCAAAGGTCCAATTCCCTGACTTTCACTAAAAAGCTGAATTTCCATGACCTACAATGAATGGATCCATCCATTTGCAAGCTTTATTTACTTGTTCAAAGACGTTTTTAGTAAAAAAAATAAAAAGATAAAATTGCAATTCCTTTTTCTTTTCCAATTTTCAGTTTTTCTTGACAGGACAGTGGAGATGAGACAGGAAGCGAGTGGGAGAGAGAGAGGCGGGGTGGGATCGGGAAAGGTCCACGAGACGGGATTCAATCTCGGGACACCCGAGACACAACTGCACCACATGCCAGAGCACCGCCCTCAAGGCTACTGGCACCGACTAAACTTCTTAATTTTTTTATTTTTGTAATTGTGAGTTTGTATCTTGAAATTCTGCCTTTTTCTCATAATTGTGAGTTATACAGATTTCTGAGGAGAAAAAATACTGATATGTTCACAGAATTGACACTTCTTTATCTCACAATTCTAACTGTTTTTCTCCCAAATGCGAGTTTATATCATGCAATTTTGACTTTATAACTCGCAATTGGGACTTTTTATCTCCCAATTCTGACTTGATTTCTCAGAATTGTGAGGGAAAAAAGTCAGATTTGCAAGTTTGTATCATGCAATTGTGAGAAAAAAAGTCTATTTTTATTCAGTGGCAGAAACGGGCTTTCATACAAAACACACACTACTTTTTTCTTCTTTATTTTTTACCCGTTAAATGCACTTTGAAATTAATTTATGTTTTTATGAATTTAGAGGTTAAACACTGTTTGTAATCATTCAAAAAAGTTCATCATTCAGTTTTATTTCTTCACATTTAGTTTTTGCTTTTCTATCATCTACTTTTCACACCAGTCTCTGAAGTGGTCATTTTGTAGCCTAAGCTCTTGAAATGTACATTTCCTGTATGTCTGCATTAGTTATCAGCTATAGCCTGGTGTCTGCGTTTGACTGCAGTGATTGCCAGTTGACGAGCAGGAAGAGAATAAAATGGCGCTGAAAAATAGCCTAACCATAAAAATAGGCAAAACGTGTGAAACAAAAACATTTTGATAAATGGAAACTAAAATTTAAAGCATCAAAATTAAAATTAAAACAAAAATCCCTGATATTCTATGACTTGGACCAAAAAAATATTAAATGTCTGGAATAGACCTTTTAAAATTCCCTGATATTCCAGAATCCCATGAGCCGTGGGAACCCTGTTATTATGAGCAGAGAGAAGCAGACAGACTCACTCTCAGCGGCGGAGCTCCTGTCTTGAGCGGCAGACTGAGCCTGTTGTCTGTGAGGAGATCAGACGATCATCATTATTCAGCACTGATCACAGTCCATCACAAACACTCAAACCCATCAGGGCTCACCTGTCGAAGTAGGCCTGTCTCCTCCTGCGCAGCTCCTCCGCGCTCAGCGTCTCCTTCTCGCCGCTTCCCGATTCCTGAGACGAACCCGCCGTCACAGTGGCGCTGGGGCTTCTGGGATCGCTGCCCCCTACAGACAATGAAGAGCAGCAGATCAGAGAACGGCTCTGTTCTGAGCTGAAGCACGGTTTCTTTGGATCTTCAGATCTGCACTGATCATTTGTGAACAAATAAATGTTTTTCATCACATCTCTTAAAGGAGAAGTACACTTCCAGAACAAAAATCGACAGATAATTTACTCACCCCCCCGTCATCCAAGATGTTCATTTTTTTCTTGCTTCAGTCTTAAAAAAACAGTTTTTTGAAGAAAACATTTCAGGAATGTTCTCCATTTAGCGGACTTCGATGGTGCCCACGCGTTTGAACTCCCAAAATGCAGTTTAATTGCAGCTTCAAAGGGCTCTAAATGATCCCAGATGAGGAAGAAAGGCCTTTTCTAGCGAAATGATCGGTCATTTACTAAAAAAATGACAATTTATATACATTTTAACCTCAAATGCTCATCTTGTCTAGCTCTGTGTGAACTTTCCAGTTCAAGACATGAACATCTTGGATGGCAAGGGGGTGAGTATATTATTTGTACACTTTTGTTCTTTCAAGATTCACCAAACACTAAGCCAGATGAGCTTTCTGAGATTTTAACACAGTTGCACATCAGACAAAGCAATGGTCTCATCTGTTGACGCTCGTGTGTTTCTCACCCTGCATGCTCATCTGAATGGCTCTGCGCAGGTCGGCCTCCTCGTCCTCCACCTCCATGTCCTGTCTGCTGAGAGCCAGAGCCTTCCTCAGCTCCTCCTCATCCTCATCCAGCAGCACTTCTTCTGCGGTGTGTCCGGCGTCTGACGCGTGCTGCACCGACATCCTGATCAACAGCACACGCTCAAACTCATCAGTGACAGCTGGACATGAGTAATAAATACATGTAAAGCAATTTACTAACTGAACTGGGAATTGTTTTTATTCCTCTTTTGTGAATCAATCTGGATGAAAGTGTCCGGCAGAAGCATAAATGTGACCCTGGACCACAAAACCAATCATAAGTGTCAATTTTTCGAAATTGAGATTTACACATTGCCTGAAAGTTGAATAAATAAGTTAATATATGGTCTGTTATGATAGGACAATATTTGGCCGAGATACAACGTGCAAGACGATGAAAATTTAGAAAAAAAATCGCCTTTAAAGTTGTCCAAATGAAGTTCTTAGCAATGCATATTACTTATCAACAATTAAGTTTTGATATATTTACGTTAGGAAATTTACAAAATATCTTCATGGAACATGATCTTTACTTAATATCCTAATGATTTTTGCCATAAAAGAAAAATAAATAATTCTGACCCGTGCAATGTATTTTTACATTACATTTGAATTAACCCTAAGCGACTTAAGACTGGTTTTGTGGTCCAGGGTCACAAATGCAAATGTTACTGAAGCTGGGGTCAAGTGATCATGCAGGAGGGTGGAGATTCTTGTCTTGTAAGTCAGAGCACCTCTGGGCCTCGTCCTCTCCGATCAGCTTCGGCCGCTGCTGCTGCTCCACTCGCATGATCCGCAAAATCTGATCGGCTTCACAATCCGGCAGGTTTCCCCGGATCACAAATATGGAATAACCTGCAGGGAAGTTCAGCTGAGCTCAGTTTCCAGACATTATGCACGCTGCAGCGGCACGCATAGTGGCTGCAGAAAAACACTGGTAACAAGTGGAGGTGAATGGGTAAAGTCCATGGAGTAAAAGAAAAAAAATATTTTTGTGCCTTTTGATGTCAAAATCACAATGCAAATAATTTTTATAGGATACTGTAGTCAAAGACGCCATTTGAAGCTAAACGCAGACATTTAAACGACATACTGTGGATGAAAACTGCTATGATTAGTCTACTTTTAAAGCATAAATTTGATTTAAACAATAGGTCTACAAAATATTCACATTTGCTGTTTATAGGGGACATATTGAATTAACCCTACAGTTACATCATCAAATATTATTTAAACCTATTACTATTAAAATTTTTACATAACATTTATTTATTTTATCTCACAATTCAGAAATTTTTTCTCGCAAATGCAAGTTCATCTCTCCTAATTCAGACTTTATAACTTGATTTAACAAAACTACTGAGTTTGTTAATTCTGAGGAAATAAAAGCTATAAGTCTGAGATCTAAACTCTGAACCGAGAGGAAAAGAAAGAATGATGAGTTGTTTTCCTTATCAAGAGTTGCGAGATATAATCGCGAAATTTGCGAAAATAGTCAGAATTTTGAAATACAAAATCAAATTTACCTTTTAATCCATGGCTCCATAGACCACCACTGAACCGCCCACAAAAAACATCATCCCTGTTTCAGATCTGTAAGACTATCCCAATATCTAACGTCAATTTTGCTGAATAATAGTGCTCATCACTGGGTGACACGTTCTAGTAATATGTGGAGAACGTTTTAAAAAAAAAGACATCTAATCAATACAATCTATGATCTTTTTAAATCTAAGCATTCTGTGCCGTTTCTGTGTAATTTCTGCAACCATGCTGCGCGCACATCCCGAATGTTTACAAACTGATAATTGGTCTAAATGTGATGGTGCACGAGTTTTACCTTCCTGCTGTAGCTGCGCTAAGAAAAGAGCCAGGTATGTGTCCGATATGAGCTCTGGTCCGGTCAGCAGCGAGTTCAGATTAAACCACTAGATGAAGAGAGAGACACAAGCCATAAACTCAACATCGTCGCACACCGACTCAGACGAACGCTGCGGGTAAAACACGCACCTGCTGTCCCAGCTTACGCACCGTAAACCAGTGCTCCTTATAGTTACATATAAAGGCCTTCTCGTGTCTGAAAGCAAGAAGAAGAAGATGAGCGCTCTCAGCGGCGGATAACAGCACTACACATAAAGCTCTCGGATTCAGACTCACATGGGATCGATCCGTAACTGCTGGTACTCTCTGCTGTTGAAGAGAACGATCTCCAAACCCCAAACCCCCAGAGCGTTACTGATCACCTGCAAAACGATTTGCACAAACATGCTCTTGTTCTTTAGAAAACCACGCACAAAAACAGCAGGAACATGAGTGAAGAAGCAGTGGATTGTGATTTTGTGTCTCAAACACAGTGTTGGGGGAAACGCATTACAAGTAATGCAAGTTACGTAATAATATTACTTTTTTCAAGTAATTAGTAACGCATTACTTATTCATTTCCAAGGAAATATCTGAGTTACTTTTTCAAAAAAGTAATGCCAGTTACTTTTAGTTTCCTTTATGTATTTAATCCCATTTTATTAACCAATGACTTTGCTGCTGACCTTTGATCCAATTCAACCGTACACTGCAAAAATACTTTCTTACTTACATTTTTTGCCTTGTTTCCAGCCAAAATATTTATAAAATTCTTAAATCAAGAAGGATTTTGTAGACAAGTAAATAATTATTTTCTTTCTTTTCTTTTCAGAAAAAAAACAAGCCAAAATTAAGTGAGTTTTTGCTTAGAACAAGCAAAATAATCTGCCAATGGGGTGAGCAAAAAAAAATTAATCTTATTTCTAACAGAAAACAATATTATTTTGCTTACCCCACTGGGAGATTATTTTGCTTGTTCTAAGCAAAAACACACTTAATTTTGACTTGTTTTCAGAAAAAAAGACAATAATCCTTCTTGATTTAAGAATTGTTAGATATTTTGTCTGGAAACAAGACAAAAAGAAAAGCATTTTTTGCAGTGTACTAATGAGCAAAATTTACTTTAGATTAACATTTGTGTGTTTTTTCCTCATTGCTGAAGAGTGTTGAACTTTCTTTTCCTACAGTTCTACTGTACAGACGTCAATTTAATTTTCCTTTAGCCTTAGCCTTATTCACTTCATTTCTAATCAGAATCAAATGTTTTTATATTAAAAACAAACAAGCCCTGCCCAGGTTTAAAAAGTAGCGCAAAAGTAACGTAACACATTACTTTCCATATTAGTTACTTTTTTAGGGAGTAACCCTAATACTGTAATGCATTACTTTTAAAAGTAACATTCCCCAACACTGCTGAAACAGGACTCACCTGAATAGAGAAGAAGCCGCTGTCGTCCATGTTTCCTGAAGGTTGCTAGAGACGGTGGAACATAAACATATTAGGACTGTGGTCGTGTGTAACGGTGACACTTGTCCTGTGAAATGAGGGGTGTGTGGAGCACCTGCAGAAAGGTCCTGTACTCCTCCGTCTGAACGCCTCCTTCGGCCATTCGCATGCGCTCCTCCTCATCCAGCTGCTGCGCGATGGACGACAGCTCCACCGGACTGAAATACTCGCCCTGCAGGAGGTTGTTCAAGCAGTGCTGCGCACACAGAGAGCCCTCTTGCTGGAAAACACACACAGCTACAAAATCAGAAGATTACAGAGAACGGTTCCATCCAGTTGCAAGCTTTATTTACTTGTTCACAGACGTTTTTAGTAAAAAAAGATACAGATAAAACTCGCAATTCTTAATTTTTTTTGTAATTGCGAGTTTGTATCTTGAAATTCTGACTTTTTTCTCAGAATTGTGAGATATAAATTTGTAATTGTGAGTTATAAAGACCATTTCTGAGGAGAAAAAATACTGATGTGTTCACAGAATTGACTTTTTATCTCACAATTCTGACTTTTTTCTCCCAAATGTGAGTTTATATCATGCAATTCTTACATTATAACTCACAATTGGGACTTTTTATCTCACAATTTTGACTTGATTTCTCAGAATAGCGAGTTTATACCTCACAATTGTGAGGAAAAAAGTCAGAATTGCAAGTTTGTATCACGCAATTGTGAGAAAAGAGTCAGAATTGCAAGTTTGTTTCACGCAATTGTGAGAAAAGAGTCAGAATTGCAAGTTTGTATCACGCAATTGTGAGAAAAGAGTCAGAATTGCAAGTTTGTTTCACGCAATTGTGAGGAAAAAAGTCAGAATTGCAAGTTTGTATCACGCAATTGTGAGAAAAGAGTCAGAATTGCAAGTTAGTTTCACGCAATTGTGAGGAAAAAAGTCAGAATTGCAAGTTTGTATCACGCAATTGTGAGAAAAGAGTCAGAATTGCAAGTTTGTTTCACGCAATTGTGAGGAAAAAAGTCAGAATTGCAAGTTTGTATCACGCAATTGTGAGAAAAGAGTCAGAATTGCAAGTTTGTTTCACGCAATTGTGAGAAAAGAGTCAGAATTGCAAGTTTGTTTCACGCAATTGTGAGGAAAAAAGTCAGAATTGCAAGTTTGTATCACGCAATTGTGAGAAAAAAGTCAGAATTGCAAGTTTGTATCACGCAATTGTGAGAAAAGAGTCAGAATTGCAAGTTTGTTTCACGCAATTGTGAGGAAAAAAGTCAGAATTGCAAGTTTGTATCACGCAATTGTGAGAAAAGAGTCAGAATTGCAAGTTTGTTTCACGCAATTGTGAGGAAAAAAGTCAGAATTGCAAGTTTGTATCACGCAATTGTGAGAAAAGAGTCAGAATTGCAAGTTTGTTTCACGCAATTGTGAGGAAAAAAGTCAGAATTGCAAGTTTGTATCACGCAATTGTGAGAAAAGAGTCAGAATTGCAAGTTTGTTTCACGCAATTGTGAGGAAAAAAGTCAGAATTGCAAGTTTGTATCACGCAATTGTGAGAAAAGAGTCAGAATTGCAAGTTTGTTTCACGCAATTGTGAGGAAAAAAGTCAGAATTGCAAGTTTGTATCACGCAACTGTGAGAAAAGAGTCAGAATTGCAAGTTTGTTTCACGCAATTGTGAGGAAAAAAGTCAGAATTGCAAGTTTGTATCACGCAATTGTGAGAAAAGAGTCAGAATTGCAAGTTTGTTTCACGCAATTGTGAGGAAAAAAGTCAGAATTGCAAGTTTGTATCACGCAATTGTGAGAAAAGAGTCAGAATTGCAAGTTTGTTTCACGCAATTGTGAGGAAAAAAGTCAGAATTGCAAGTTTGTATCACGCAATTGTGAGAAAAGAGTCAGAATTGCAAGTTTGTTTCACGCAATTGTGAGGAAAAAAGTCAGAATTGCAAGTTTGTATCACGCAATTGTGAGAAAAGAGTCAGAATTGCAAGTTTGTTTCACGCAATTGTGAGGAAAAAAGTCAGAATTGCAAGTTTGTATCACGCAATTGTGAGAAAAGAGTCAGAATTGCAAGTTTGTTTCACGCAATTGTGAGGAAAAAAGTCAGAATTGCAAGTTTGTATCACGCAATTGTGAGAAAAGAGTCAGAATTGCAAGTTTGTTTCACGCAATTGTGAGGAAAAAAGTCAGAATTGCAAGTTTGTATCACGCAATTGTGAGAAAAGAGTCAGAATTGCAAGTTTGTTTCACGCAATTGTGAGGAAAAAAGTCAGAATTGCAAGTTTGTATCACGCAATTGTGAGAAAAGAGTCAGAATTGCAAGTTAGTTTCACGCAATTGTGAGAAAAGAGTCAGAATTGCAAGTTTGTATCACGCAATTGTGAGAAAAGAGTCAGAATTGCAAGTTAGTTTCACGCAATTGTGAGAAAAGAGTCAGAATTGCAAGTTTGTTTCACGCAATTGTGAGGAAAAAAGTCAGAATTGCAAGTTTGTATCACGCAATTGTGAGAAAAGAGTCAGAATTGCAAGTTAGTTTCACGCAATTGTGAGAAAAGAGTCAGAATTGCAAGTTTGTTTCACGCAATTGTGAGGAAAAAAGTCAGAATTGCAAGTTTGTATCACGCAATTGTGAGAAAAGAGTCAGAATTGCAAGTTTGTTTCACGCAATTGTGAGGAAAAAAGTCAGAATTGCAAGTTTGTATCACGCAATTGTGAGAAAAGAGTCAGAATTGCAAGTTAGTTTCACGCAATTGTGAGAAAAGAGTCAGAATTGCAAGTTAGTTTCACACAATTGTGAGGAAAAAAGTCAGAATTGCAAGTTTGTATCACGCAATTGTGAGAAAAGAGTCAGAATTGCAAGTTTGTTTCACGCAATTGTGAGGAAAAAAGTCAGAATTGCAAGTTTGTATCACGCAACTGTGAGAAAAGAGTCAGAATTGCAAGTTAGTTTCACGCAATTGTGAGGAAAAAAGTCAGAATTGCAAGTTTGTATCACGCAATTGTGAGAAAAGAGTCAGAATTGCAAGTTTGTTTCACGCAATTGTGAGGAAAAAAGTCAGAATTGCAAGTTTGTATCACGCAATTGTGAGAAAAGAGTCAGAATTGCAAGTTAGTTTCACGCAATTGTGAGAAAAGAGTCAGAATTGCAAGTTAGTTTCACACAATTGTGAGGAAAAAAGTCAGAATTGCAAGTTTGTATCACGCAATTGTGAGAAAAGAGTCAGAATTGCAAGTTTGTTTCACGCAATTGTGAGGAAAAAAGTCAGAATTGCAAGTTTGTATCACTTTGTTTCCTACAAAACACACATACACACTACTTTTTTTTTTGCTTTTACCCGTTAAATGCACTTTGATATTGATATTTTCCGGTACTCTTTCTACAGAAATAAACGTATGGTTTTATGAATTCAGAGGTTAAACACTCTGAAGGATTTTCTGTTTTTAATCGTTCAAAAAAGTTCATCATTCAGTCTTTTATTTCTTCACATTTAGCTTTTACTTTTTTCTTTTTTTTTTTTGCTGGTTCACTCTCCAAGAACTGTACACATCCAGAGTGAGGAAAATCACTCTGGATCCCTCACATCCAAGCCATTCCCTCTTTGAACTTTTGTCATCTGGCCGGCGCTACAGAGCCTCAAATACCAGGAAGACCAGCACAAGAACAGGTCGTTGTGCAATAACCTTATATTTATTTGTTACCACCTCCATCCTAATACATCCTGACATCTCTTTCTATTCTATTCTATCATCTATAGCACTATTTATTCTCATCTCATTTTTATTGTCTCTGTATACTGGAAGCTAATGTCACAAAAACAAATTCCTTGTATGCGCAAGCACACTTGGCAGTAAAGCTCTTTCTGATTCTGATCAACAGCTCTACAGTGGCCAGCATCACTTATTACTGTTTACACTGCTAACCAGACTAAAACCACTGACAGCTCTGCATGAGGACATCCATAATAACTGATCACTACTATAGTATTTCAGAAAAACTTGCAGCAGCATGACGTTCCCTAACTAGTGTGGACTACAGTCATGTGACATTCATTCAGCGCGTACTACGGTGAATAATGAAGTACCACGGTACATGTTTGTAAACGTAGATACAGTGACGTTTATAGAAACAGATTATGATTGTCATAATATGAGAATAATAAAAATGACACACACGCTAAGAGTAAACAAACATGTCAAAGATTTTCAGCCCATTTCGGATTGTTGACAGTCGATAAAAGTCCAAGAACCTCTCATATAAAGCCGTCTGAGCTCATTCGTGTACGGATAAGGTGACACGCAGACAAAGCTCTCATTTATCTGCTGAAGCACACGTGTGAAAAATAAATATAAGTCAGAAATATAATTCGCAAAAATGCGATTCTTACTTTTTCGTGGAAAATAGACTCCATGTTTGAAAGTGTGAATGACGGAGCAGCCGGAAACAACGACACGTCAAAACATGTCAAAATAAAAGTCTCCCAAAATAGAAACACACGTCAAATGAACAAGCTGAAACCGAGTAAACCGCACAGAATATGAGTATACAGCATTTCTTAAATGGTCGTTTTTTAAATTCTATATTAAATAATTATAATTGATTTTATTTTATTGTAATCTTACAATAATTGACAATGTTAGTAGGGGTTTTCATACCGTTCTGGAACCTTCATAGAGATGGCTCGTTCTTGATAGATTCGTTTATTGCATTTATTACATGACAAATTAACGAAATTCCTATTCTAGGAAGCCTATTCTATCTTACCTATTTTCATCACTTTCCCAGCGTATTTTTCCCATTAAAATTTCCTGTAGAGACTTTTTCAAAAAATATTTCTAACAGTTAAGTGGTGAATCGCAACATTACAACTTTAATTTTAAGCAAAAACATTGAAATATAAGACAAAAATATATATATACTGTACAAGAATGTGAATCTGAACAGCTTTTGTGAGTGAAAGATTTATCCATGAATCAACTGCACTGCAATATGACAGAATCGATGGAGACAAAAACAACAGAGAAATATGAAACTATTGATTTAAATGTTGACTCTGTACACACACAGAAATACCTAAGATATCTAGAATAAGAGAGCGAAGCGACCCTAATCTCGACATCATCTGTGGTGCTCCATGGAAATGGGTGGGAGCATCTTCTTTTCTACTTTCATACTTTTCATGTTTTACTCTCACAATGTGCCATCAGTTCATGTCTGTTTGTTCATGGCAGACAGAAGTACAAGCATATATCTACACAGAAGTGCACTCCATTCTCGTCACATCCTCGGCCTGTCACCCTCTCCATCGGACCGTGGCACATAGGGACTCATTTTTGGCCCACTTTAGTTTGTGACTGATTATTGCTATTACAATAATGTAATCAAACCTCGGCGTAAAAGTCTGCAATAGTGCACTTCTCCACAGCTTTGTAATTTGTTGTATTTCTCTACAGCGTTATTGTTGTTGTTGTTGTTGCTGTTTTTACTGGCCTTTTTTTTTATCCTGGCCTTTTTTTGACACCGCCTTTGTGCATTCTATTATCCATTTCTTTAATATTTTTTATTCTTTTTCTCCAACAAAAAAAAAATTGTACTGTGCCATAATGTATGTCCGCCTGCAGTTAAAAATTTCTCAGAAATAATCACATTTGTTTTGCTTAGCCTATTGATGTACAATTATTCTAAAAAGAATTTTAATATCATACAAAAAAAATCGGCCTTAGTAAATTGTACCATTATAGAATGACAGAAAAACCCGTTGTGAGCCAGAGGAACTTTCATCCGGCTGGGACTGCAAAAGCAGAACTGACAGGAGGAGCCATAGCCACAGTTCCTCTCTTCCACAGTTCAGCCATGACCAGATGTTTTACAGCGTACCTAAGTCCATGTGGAGACGAATGATATGGGGGCTGTATTCTGCCCGAAGGGGGTAGCATGTGGAAATACACCGAAACTGACCGAGAGGACAGTAGTACATACCGCATTTCTGTGGTAGACCCCACCTGGAGGGGGACGAGACGAGCACAAAAACTGGACTCAATCTTCCCATCATTTACCTGTTAGTACCCAGCACACGGGAAGAGACTGGCTTAGCACAGAGATTGTATAACTTTGCAAAGGTGTTATTAGTCGCCCAGCCTGCAGCTCAGCAGATGTCTGCTATAGAGGCACCATGGGCCAATGCCAAAGATGAGGCAACGCTCAGAGCGGAGCGAGCTCTAGTTCCTAGAGGGCATGGCTCGTCTTGTGTTTGGTATGCCAAGACGATGATTTCCACTAGCCAGTGGACCAACCCCTACTTGGAGACCGCCTTCCCCTTCTGCTGGCCTTCAAAGCAAACATAGAGCTGTTCAGAGCTCCTGAAGCTCTATGTACGCTGTAAACACGAACTGTAAGTTCAGCAGTAGTCTCAGAAAGGATTGGTGGGTACTTTGGGTACATATTCAGGCTGGAGTCATCAGGCCCGAATTCAAGCCCCGCTTCACTGACCGAAAATGCCTGCATGTCCCTGACCATATTGATTGAAGTGAGCGCAGTCAGGAAC
The DNA here is from genome assembly GCA_033026305.1 of Cirrhinus molitorella. Classification (NCBI taxonomy): domain Eukaryota; kingdom Metazoa; phylum Chordata; class Actinopteri; order Cypriniformes; family Cyprinidae; genus Cirrhinus; species Cirrhinus molitorella. Next base: position 176,728 of record CM065135.1, read on the forward strand.
TGACTCCAGTGGCTCAAAAGGTGCTCTCCGGAATCTAGCCAGGACCAAGGAGAGATCCTAAGAGGGGACGAGGCATGACCAAGGAGGTTTTAACCTTCAGGAGCCTGATAATCAGGTCATGCTTCCCCAAGTGTCTGCTGTGCATCAGGCTGCTCTGTGATAGCAGCAACAGACACTTTCAAGGGTTAGGGCAGGAGTCGGCCACCCGCGGCTCTTTCATCCGTCTGAGGTGGCTCTCTGTAGCTTGGTTATACGCCGGCTTTTAGTAAAGCCTAAACTCTTCCCCTGCACTTCCTCTCGGGCAAGTGTGTTCGCATAGTGATTTTCAAGAGCCAATGTGAATAAATCTGGATTCTAATTAAAAGAGACAAGATAGTCACATCATTTTGGATACGTTTTATTCTTATCCATAACGATGTCGGAGCGCTGAAGACTCTCATGCAGTGTATGTTTCATTCATACTCTCTCGCGCAAAAAGTCCAAAACGGACTCATATGATAGAAGTAATAACTTTGAAGTGCCAGGAAAATATTAATATGGACAAAGGATCCTGCTATCGCTGCAGCTAAACTGAATAAGAAGCATAAACCTTTAACTGATGGAACGTGAAGACAATAAACTATTGCAACAATATATGGTTTAAGTGTGTTTTGTAAAGTCTTCTCCAGGTAATGATTAAAGTATATGAATGATACAGTAGGCTACAGAAGCTATAAAATATATTTTCTGCCTTATTCTGTGATAAAAATGGAAAAAGTGTTTTAGTATAAACTGTTATACTGATTATACAATCATAGCCACACAATTGTCATTAGTAATACACACATATATATATATATATATATATATATATATATTAGTACTGTCAAACGATTAATCACATCCAAAATAAAAGTTTATGTTTACATAATATATATTTGTGTACTGTGTATATTTATTATGTATACATAAATACAAATACATGCATGTATATATTAAGGAAAAATATTTTATCAATATTTATCATATCTATCAATCCGCCTGTGACAGACCAATTAAGTTCTCTGCATCTTGTCCAGGAGCCGCACGTGAAGGTCCTGAAGATCTGGATGTGGGTGCCAAATTGTGCCCTGCCCTCCTCCTCATCATCCCTGATCTTTCACAGGGTCTTTGTAAGGAGATTAACTCAGGAAAAAGCATACTTGTGTGGAGTCCAAGGCCAACTGTGTGCCAGCAAGTCCATGCCAAAAGCTCAAGTCTGCACACCTGTTGCACACAGCACCCTAACTCATACTGGAGGTAGCTGTTGACACAACAACACGCCTGGACACTTCTACTACACTCCTGCTCATAGAAAAGCAAGGTCTGACCAGGAGCTGAACGTCTGGTGACAACTCGGCGTGAGATGAACCCACGCTTGTCTCGGGACTCTGATATCTATCCAGTGCTGAAGCGATCTCATATGCATCGATCTGAGTGGTGCCATATGCCCCAGGCAGTAGCGTAGCCAGGATTCACTATATGGGTGGGCCCAGACAAAACTGGGTGGGCCTAGTCAAAAATGCATCTGTTATCAAAATTGACCAACGCAACTACACCTGCTTGAATAATCAGAGCATAAGCCTGAATGTCATTATAAGCAGAGCATAGAACAGCATACGAGCAAGGCAGCCACACAGCCTTCTGAAAGACACAACACAACAATATTTCGCCACAAAGCACCAGCAAAAATGAATGCAATGAATGTGAAAACGGCAAGAAAAGATTTGAATGATTCATTAAAAACTAGTGTATCCTGAGAAATTAATCTTTACAGATTTTTATTTGTTTTATTTCATTAAGTAATCAATTAATCCAACATGTCCTCCAATTTATCACAAATCCTCAAATACGTCTCTGTAGAGCGTATTCAACATTTGCTCCCTTATCAGTAACTTAACTGTAGGTCAATTGGTAGTGCGTTGCTCTGCGAAGTGGTATAATCATATGAACACAGGTTCGATACCAGAGAACGTAAATGTTCTCATTGAATGGTTTTTTTTTGGAATATGCACTATAAATCATGATTTTGCACTATTTCTGTAAGGGACAGGTTTAGGGTGGGGTTAGGTGTGGTCATTTATACGAATTACACCTAGTAGTTCGGTGTAAAAACTCATACGTCATTCCATGACGTCAGATCCAACGCGACACTGTCATTATTTTTACGACCACTAGAGGGCGCTTAACTTTAAAACGTAAACATGGGTCGTATTTGGTCGATTCAAAAACGTACAGCTGGGTCGTATTTTCTTTGAGGACAGTCTCATTTAAAGACTTCTATTTATATATTTATCATGTTTGTGAGGAATGTATGTGCTGAGTTTTAGTTTCATTTTTGTTTTGAGCTCCTATTGAAGTACAAGACGGCAGAAACTCATCATGTTTGTTTTCTTTATTTTATAAAACCACTGTTTGTAACGTTTTGTTAATATTGTGAGTGCATGCTAATAAAAGCAGACCCTTTATATTTCTGAATGATCTATTACTCTTACCTCTGTGAGCAAAAATGACGGATAATTTTAAATTGTTTCCACTGAAAATACGCAAATGATGGCGCTGGCGCCTCCACGTCCTGCAAAGCGGCTTCAGCATCCCCTCTCTGCAAAAACGATTGGATATGCGCCTAATAGCACACATTTATCTAGGTTTAACGTTTAAACTAACATCATTTCATAGCTACTTTAAGTGTTTTTATATCTATAGATTTTATTTTAGATAAGATGATTTGAGAAGGTAATTTGATCAAACAGACTATGAACAGTCTTCCGCTGGCCGCTGTTCGATCCTTTAAAAAACAAAAACGTATATTTAACGAACAAAAAAAAATGCTCCAAACGTCTTTCTAAATTAACTTATTAAAAAAACTAACAACGTATCCATGAAGAGGAAGCAGTGGGAGCCAACCTGGAAGTCAGTGCCCTTATCAAACACACCTGAACAAGCTAATCAATGTCCTCAAGCGCACTAAAAAGCTACAGACAGGTGTGTTTGATTATGGTTGGAGCTAAGCTCTCCAGGACCGAAGTTGCCCAGCCCTGATCTACCTGGTAGAGCATCTTCAAAATGCTATAGATGTGTTTTTTAGTTTATCGTGAATGCAGTTTATGCATTCCCATAGTCTCATGTTTTGGTCTGGTCCCCTTGTTATCAGTTCTTTTGCCTCAACTGCTCTGATTTCCCCTTTTAATTCCTTCTGTGTACTGTGCTGGTCTTGTGTGAAGTCTCATCTTGGTGTTGTCAAGTCTTGCTGAAAATTGCACTTTGGTGGCCCTTGGTGAGATGGCGCTCCCATAGTTTGCTGTGTGTGTAGGGAGCGTCAATATTGTCCGGGCCCTGATGTCTTGTGGCTCAGTTTTGTTTTGTATTTTCCCTATTTTCCACCAAAACTCCATTTTGGTGTGAGAAACAGGAGGAAAAGCTTTGGGATAAACCAGCCTACACAATTAATTGTTGAGTTTGTGGCACAAATTACGAGAAATAAAGTCAGAAAAGCAAAACTCTTAATATCTCACAACTGACTTTTTTCTTGTAATTCAGACTTTTTTTAAATTCTGTGATATAAACTCACAGTTGTGAGTTATAAAGTCAGAACTGCAAGATAAACTCTCAATTATATAGAAATTAAGTTAATATCACACAATTCTAACTTCATTTCTCAGAATTGCGAGTTTATATCCCACAATTTTCTGATTATAACTCTGAACATCTGACAGGACTGAGGCTGGATCTTGAAGGGTCTGAGACTAGAATCCCACAGGTGAGAAAGAAAACAAAAAGACATTAGGATACTTGCCACTGGTTTCTCAATTTAGTGACACTGTTATAAAACGTTTCTCAGCTCATGAACAAAGCTTTGTTGAGAACCAAAAGCTGAGTAAACGCTTTATGGCTTAATGTACTGTAAGCGTCTACTCCGTGACTCTTCCCTTACTTTTCTCTGTGATGATGCTCAGGATTATCACATACTTTTTCATTTCATTATTCCACAGCAACTGCTCTGCCATTATTTTCCTTTGTTGGTCACACATAAGTCCTTGCAATTAGTAGATGTATTTTATAGTTACACTGGAAAAAAATGCTTTTCTAGCTAAGATTTTTTTGTCTTGTTTCCAGCCAAAATATCTAAAAATTCTTAAATCAAGAAATATTTTCTAGGCAAGTGTCTTGTTTTCAGAAAAAATAAGTCAAAATTAAGTGAGTTTTTGCTTGAAACAAGCAAAATAATCTGCCAATGGGGTATTAAAATAATCTTATTTCAAGCAGAAAACTAGATTATTTTGCTTGTTTGCTTAATTTTATCAATTGTTTTTCTGAAAACAAGACATTAACGTGTACTTGTCTAGAAAATAATTATTGATTTAAGAATTTTTAGATATTTCGTCTGGAAACAAGACAAAAAATCTAAGTAAGAAAAGCATTTTTTGCAGTGCATCCACCGAATCAGTGCAGGAATGAAGGAGAAAGGTCTGCAGAAAATTTAATTTTGTTCTTTTTTCCTCATAGATTACGGAGAGAAACGATCTGGCAGGTACAAAATAATTCAATATGGATCTTTATACAGATCTTTCAGGATTTTTTTTTATATGGATATTTTTAATAATAGTAAACTTCCAAGAGCATAATCTATAAAAGAGCTTTAACTGACAGCGTTGTCTAATAGTTTTACTGTTATTGTCATCTTAGCCCAATCTTCAGAAGAAGTCCAGACATGACAAAGTCAAAATCTAAGCTAGAAAAGCATTTTTTTGCAGTGTACCCATTTACTCAGAGATTTGGGGATGTGGTAGTGATGTTCAATCCAATGACTAAAATATGCTTCCTTCCTTTACTCAGAGAAGTGCGTGTTTTACTTGAGACACAGAGTCTCTGCGGAAGGGAAGATCTCAGCTGTGTTTTTCAGAAGCAGATGTGAGTGAGATCTGACTGAGGCCGACCGCCGGAAGGGGCTCGACTGTCTCTCGTCTGCAGCGTCTGTCCGTCTGCGCAGCATCCTCACGACTGACCTCGCCAGAGCAATGCAGAGCGCAGTATCATTAGGAGAATTGGTTTGGGGCGGCGCATCACGAGCGGAGCGCATCCACCACTGGAGGGATCAAATCTGTGCCATCTGACGCTCAAGGATTTATGGGTTTAGTCGAAATTGCTTTTCCCAGTGTGGAGATTAAGCCGTGTGTGATGTTAACAGGACAGACGTCCGAGTTCGTTCAGGCTGCACCACTAAAGAAAGGATGTCCGCCGGCGCTGAGGCTCGTTCGGGCTGCGGAGCGTTGAGGATGTGAACGCGGGACAGGGATATGTGCACCATGCAGCTGGATACTGTGCTTGTGTTCGTCTGCGTCTGTCTGGTGGGTGCCGCGGGGAGATCGTCGGCCCACAAAAGAGGTCATAAACTGGAGCCCTACAAGCAAAGCAGGTAATAATCCTGTTGTGAATGTGACAAGTCTTGCTAAAAATTGCACTTTGGTGACCCTTGGTGAGATGAGGTGGCGCTCCCATAGTTTGCTGTGTGTGTAGGGAGCGTCAAGATGGTCTGGCCCCTGATGTCTTGTGGCTCAGTTTTGTTTTGTATTTTCCCCATTTTCCACCAAAACTCCATTTTGGTGTGAGAAACAGGAGGAAAAAAGCTTTGGGATAAGCCAGACTACACAATTAATTGTTGAGTTTGTGGCACAAATTACGAGAAATAAACTCAGAAAAGCAAAACTCTTAATATCACACAACTGACTTTTTTCTTGCAATTCAGACTTTTTTTAAATTGCATGATATAAACTCACAGTTGCGAGTTATAAAGTCAGAATCGCAAGATAAGCTCTCAATGTTATAGAATTGTGAAACCTAAAAACAATTCTGACTTCTTTCTCGGAATTACGTGTGATAAACTTGCAGTTGTGAGTTATAAAGTCAGAATTATGTGATGTAAACACAACTGTGAGAAACAGTCAGACATGTGAAACACAAATTCTGACTCTGACAAGCAAAGCAGGTAATAATCCTGTTGTGAATGCGACCCGTCGAGTGTAAAGGAGTGAAATCAACTCGGATGGAAAACGATGGCTCGCTTTTCTAATCGAGTCGTACTTTTTCCCATTATGAAACAGTGCATAGAACATAGAAAACAGATAATGAAATGAGCAAGTCTAAAAATTAGGCTTTTTCTTCTGATCATGATGTCCTTGTCTGGCTGCTTGTTTAATGCAGGATTTGATATCAGTGTCTAAAGTTTCTCTCTTTACCCTTGTGAGTCTTACTCGTCTCATGTGTCCAGAAGGCGCTAGAAAGGCATCATCCCTTAAGATTGGTGATCAGACAGCATATGGTGATTTCCTGGGAGTTTCTTATCAGCGCTCCTCATCTAGTTCAGTGGCTGTAAACCTTTCAACTCAGTTTGATGGAAAAGCAGCATTCATTGCTACCGAAGCTTTGAGCAGATTCTTTTAAAACATCTTCATCTCAGTCTCCACACACTCCTAAAAATAAAGGCTCCCAAGAGGGAGTTGCAGTGATGCCAGAGAATGATTTTTGAGATTTTCAGTGAACAATTCTTAAAAGAACCAAGATCTCAGCATGCATTTTTAAAATCTAAAGAACACCTTTCCTCTATAAAAGATAATTTTGTGCAATGGAAAGCTTGCATGGATGTGCATGGACCCATGGATGCCAATAACAAAGCTTTATTTTAAATAGCGTACGATCTCCTGCATTGCTCATGCCAGCGACAGACATCAGCTTCTGGATGCTGTATGTGATTGTCATGATGTCAGACGAGTGTTTTGTGGTGGCAGTGGAGGAGATGCACTGCTGGTTTGTTCTGGAGAACACAGAGGATTTCTGCTGAGCGGATTATGAACCAGCTGCTGGTCAGCTTTCTCTCTCTCTACCAGGAACATCTCATCAAACATCGGCTCACGCTCACGGCTTCTTCTGCGGCTCCGTTCCCAGCATTTGCACATGATGAGGATGATGTGTTTGATCTGAGATGAACATCAAAGATGCTTTAAAAATAGCTCAGATATATGTGATGCACAGCTGGGAATTATGCTTTACAACAGCAGATCGAGAAGTACAAATGTCTGCTGCATTAAAGCAAACACTGAAGAAACAATACAGAAGAAGCGCAATACTCGCCAAACATCCCTGTGCTTGCTTTGTTAATATTTTGTCAAACACGAAAGCAGTACTCTCAGCTCCACATGCGATCATGTGCAAAAAAATGCTTTTCTTACTTAGATTTTTTGTCTTGTTTCCAGCTAAAATATCTAAAAATTCTTAAATCAAGAAGGATTTTCTAGACAAGTAAAAAATATTGTCTTGTTTTCATACAAAATATGTTAAAATTAAGTGAGTTTTTGCTTGAAACAAGCAAAATTATGTGCCAATGGGGTAAACAAAATGAAAATCTTTCATCTTGAAATAAGATTATTTTTCTTACCCCATTGGCAGATTATTTTGCTTGTTTTAAGCAAAAACTCACTTAATTTTAACATATTTTGTCTGAAAACAAGACAATATTTTTATTGTCTTTAACTCACTTAATTTGGACTTTTTTCCCCTGAAAACAAGACAATAATTTTACTTGTCTAGAAAATCCTCCTTGATGTAAGAATTTTTAGATATGGCTGGAAACAAGACAAAAATCCAAGTAAGAAAAGCATTTTTTGCAGTCACTCCACCGAATCAGTGCAGGAATGAAGGAGAAAGGTCTGCAGAAAATTTCATTTTGTTCTTTTTTCCTCATAGATTACGGAGAGAAACGACACGAGTGGACGGAGGAACCCACAAATCTGGCAGGTACAAAATAATTCAATATGGATCTTTAAACAGATCTTTCAGGATATTTTTTTAATAATAGCAAACTTCCAAGACCATAATCTATAAAAGAGCTTTATCTGACAGCGTTGTCTAATAGTTTTACCGTTATTGTCATCTTAGCCCAATCTTCAGAAGAAGTCCAGACATGACAAAGTCTCCTATGACCAAATCCGAGCAGCTGTTGAGAATAGATGACCATGATTTTACAATGAGACCCGCATTTGGAGGTGAGCGTCCAGAGATACAGCACATCTGCATGCAGACACTGGAGGCGATGGTCGTTGTGTTTTGTGTTCATGGATGGTTTAGTTCATGTTAAGTAGTCCATCTCTCTCTAAAACAACAGACACTCTCTCACGCATTGGGCAGGCTCTTGTATCAGTTCACGGTTTCCCTGGGAATCAAACCCACTGCGATGCTGCATGTTAAAAACACCGTTAATCTAGCTTCACGAGGCATTTCTTCTGCACAGAAGAGCATCATAACCCACTGATGATAACATTACCACACTCTTTTCATGAACTCTCCGGCTTTGGCTTGTCGTGTGCGCGCAGGAAAAGGAAAACAGACCCGGGTGTCCAGATGTGAGACGGCAGCGCTCGGATTGGTCGTGACCCACTTGTGTTTGAGCGCAAAATCTGTGTCTGAGCTAAAATAGGCCACAGATACGGCTGTGTTAAATCCCGTCTGCTCACAGAACCCGCGCTGATGCAGATATCTCACGATAATGATACACGCTTTCACTTTAATGGATGAAAATGTAACTGACAGAAGCGAGGAGCGAAAACAGTTTTTCTCTTTGACTGTTCACTCGCAGGTCCTCCGATTCCAGTCGGTGTGGACGTTCAGGTTGAGAGTCTCGACACTATCTCTGAGGCCGACATGGTGAGTGTTTGACTGATGAGGAGTTTGATTACACTGTTTCTCAATTGCTTTGGCTCAATTCTGAATTGATTTTTGTTTCACGAAACAAGTACAGATCTCTGAACATTAGCTTCTTGTTCACATCAGATTGGAATTCTTTGATTTGAGCAAATTGCAAATGCTTTGGCTCAAGTTTGCACAACAACTAATTGCATATGGCTTGGATTTCGATTCTCCCTTAAATGGTCAAACACTTCAGAACTTCTCAATCATATTTTATTGTGTAAGCCATTACATTCAAAACAAACAAAAAAATTGGTATATTCCATAAATATCTGACACTGACATTGTCTGCTAAATTGGCAAATGACCTCTAATTAAAATACAGTTTGAATCAACCATTAAACCATTTAACCCATCAAGTTTGTGACCCTGGACCATGAAACCAGTCTTAAGTCGCTGGGGTATATTTGTAGCAATAGTCAAAAATACATTGTATGGGTCAAAATTATCATTCAGGATATTAAATCATTAGGATATTAAGTAGAAATCATGTTCCATTAAGATATTTTGTACATTTCATACCGTAAATGTATCAAAACTTAATTTTTGATAAATAATATGCATTGCTAAGAACATAATTTGGACAACTTTAAAGATGATTTTTTTGCACCCTCAGATTCTAGATTTTCAAATAGTTGTATCTTGGCCAAATATCATCCAATCCTAACAAACCATACATCAACGGAAAGATTATTTATTCAACTTTCAGATGACATATAAATCTCAATTTTGAAAAATTGACACTTATGACTGGTTTTGTGGTCCAGGGTCACATATATATATATATATATATATATATATATATATATATAAGCACAATCACTGCTGTAACATTCAACGAGATTTTTTCCCCGGTGCATGGCAATGGAAAACATCAGATGTGATGTTTATGAAATCAAATCTGTGGCCTGACCAACAAGATCGACAGGATGTCCACCAAGAATAATTTTTTCATGGATGTTTTTTGTAGTTATTTGTTATTTTTGTGTGTTTGAGGTAACATAAGAAATATGAAATGCACAGTAACTGGACAAGCAAGATTTCACTTTACGTGTAATACATGCGTACAAAAATAAATGTACTGTATAAATTCCTATTTATATACTTTTTTCAACATATTATTGACTCTTTTCAACAAATATGAGATTTTTTTAATAAAACCTTAATTTCCATGTTTGACTGTCATGGTGAAAAAACAACTAAACATTATGACCAGCGTGGCTCACACCATGACAAAAAAAAACTTTATATTTTGGTGGCCTTGGCCAAATTACTGACAGGATAATTAGGTTTTGAAGCATGAATAAAATGCTTTGGGTGAGTAACTACATTTTGCTGACATGCAATAAAGTTCTGAAGTTCCTGCAAACAGTTGACATTTGCACAGTTTAGTGAATGTGAAGACTGTTTTGAAAAATGTGCCAAAGCAAATGAGGAAAACTGTTAGAGCATGTCATTATTGTAATAATATAAGTCCTCTGTTAATATTTTGAATTAATGCACATATTCACTGAAAAGAATCAGTCTCCTTCATCATGTGTGTTGAGTTTCAGTGTTTAAAATCACAAGGATTGACATGGTTTTATCAAATGTAGTGGTAGTCAACATACTGTGTTACTGTCCAACCCTGGTCAAATATAATACTTGGGACTGTAACTGCACTGCAAAAAATGCTTTTCTTACTTAGATTTGTAGTCTTGTTTCCAGCCAAATTATCTAAAAATTATTAAATCAAGAAGGATTTTCTAAACAAGCAAAAATGATTGTCTTAAGAATGATTTGTCTTAAGATTTTTTAGATATTTTGGCTGGAAACAAGACAAAATCTAAGTAAGAACACTGCAAAAAATGTTTTTCCAGCTATGGTTTTTTATCTTGTTTCTAGACAAAATATCTAAAAATTCTCAAATCAAGCACGATTTTCTAGACAAGCAAAAATTATTGTCTTGTTTTCAGAAAGAAGTCGTCAAAATTAAGTGAGTTTTTGCTTAAAACAAGCAAAACAATCTGCCAGTGGGTTAAGCAAAATACTCTTATTTCAAGCAGAAAGCTAGATTATTTTGCTTACCCCATTGGCAGATTGTTTTGCTTGTTTCAAGCAAAAACTCACTTAATTTTAACACATTTTGTCTGAAAATAAAACAATTTTTACTTGTCTAGAAAATCCTTCTTGATTTAAGATTTTTTAGATATTTTAGCTGGAAACAAGACAAAAAATCCAAGTAAGAAAAGCATTTTTTGCAGTGTGTATTTTGGTACTTTAGTATTCACTGAAGAAGAGCATGCAATTTAATCAAACGGATAGCTGCGAGTTCTGTTTCCTGCGGTTCTGTGTTGTTTGGTGGTTATTAATCATTAAATGTCTCAGTGATGTCATAATGCTTTGCGTCGTGCCAAAGATCAAGCTCAAGTGACTCTAACATCTGCAGCTTGAACTGTTTTAATTACTCAGTGTTTTTAGCATCTGGTGTTTCCCCTCAGGATTTCACCATGACTCTGTATTTGAGACATTACTGGAAAGACGAGCGCTTGTCCTTCCCGAGCACCAATAATCAGAGCATGACCTTCGACAGCCGGCTGGTGAAGAAGATCTGGGTGCCCGACATGTTCTTCGTTCATTCCAAAAGATCTTTCATCCACGACACCACAACGGACAACGTGATGTTACGCGTGTATCCCGACGGCAACGTCCTCTACAGTCTGAGGTGATCGCTTTCGTGTGAACCTAACAGAAACTGTGACAGATCAGATACAGATATTAATGATCTCAGGCACACTGCAAAAAATGCTGTTCTTACTTAGATTTTTTGTCTTGTTTCCAGCCAAAATATCTAACAAATCTTATATCAAGAAGGATTTTCTAGACTAGCAAAAATTATTGTCTTGTTTTCAGAAAAAAAGTTGAAATTAAGAGTTATTACTTGAAACAAGCAAAATAATCTGCCAATGTGGTAAGAAAAATAATCTAGCTTTCTGCTTGAAAGAATATTATTTAGCTTAGCCCATTGGCAGATTATTTGCTTGTTTTAAGCAAAAAAATAAAAAAATAAATAAAATCACTTAATTATGGCTTATTTTTTCTGAAAACAAGACAATAATTATTTACTTGTCTAGAAAATCCTTCTTGATTTAAGAATTTTTAGATATTTTGGCTGGAAACAAGACAAAAAAATCTAAGTAAGAAAAGCATTTTTTCTAAAATTAACCCTCGCCAAGCACAAATGAGGGTACAACTGCCATCGGTGAAACTGTTACTCGACAGGCCGATAACTTTTTAATATTAATTCTAACAATATCTGAGAGTGCGATACGGTTTAGCGCAATAATCAAATCACAAAGGCTGCAGTGTAATTCTACAAATATAATTCAAAAGTGTTTTCACTGCAGATATCCACCACAATAAAAACTGCTGCAAAATAGACTTCTCCACATCTCAATACAACATTTAGAACTTTTGGTCCTGTTTGTGTTTGAAGAAGAAATTGTTAAAGTTATGTAAAGCCAAAAAACAATATTATATATATATATATATATATATATATATATTAGTGGTGTCAAAATTAGCGCGTTAACGCAGGGGATAAATTTTTTCATTTTAACGAGTTCAAAATATTTAACGCAATTAACGCATGGGCGGGGCCACCCCACTCACAACTGCTTATGAAATGCTTTTATTTAAATGCGCAGAGCGTCTTTACGAACACATCAAACAGGAGACTTTTCAGATGCGCGCTCCAACTTTACTTCAGCACCAGACGCGAGTCAAACGACCGCGGAAGCGGTACCGGTTAGATTAGATTAGATTCAACTTTATTGTCATTACACATGTACAAGTACAATGCAACGAAATGCAGTTTAGGTCTAACCAGAAGTGCAATAAGCAGTAAAGTGCAGGATATAAGTTAAATAATTTAAATGTAGATAAAGCGTTCTATGGTAATAATTACAGATGGATACATACTATGAACATAATATACAGATGGTTATGTACTATAGGCAGGAATTACAGATGGGATATTTACAGATGGGATATTTACAATGTAGTAAAATGTGCAATGAAGTGCAGTGTATATTAAATACTGAATAGAATATTAAATACTGCAGGTGAATTTTGATCAGATGTTCATCCGAGGTATCAGTGCAGTGGATTGAGTAGTGAATTGCAGTATAATATATGCTGCAATTATACAATGATTGAGAGTGAAGACAGACAGGTAGTGCAAATGAGCATTAGAATAGTGGTTTTTAAGTCCCTTAGTGCATATGAGTGATCATGTAGTGCAAATACAAGTTAATAGTGCAAATACAAAGGTTATGGTTGATTAAAGAGGTATGAGGAGGATGAGGGAAGTGAAGGTGTGAAGGAGATGCAGTGGAATCAATGAGGGGCAGAGTTCAGTAAGGAGACAGCTCTAGGAAAGAAGCTGTTCCTCAGTCTGCTGGTTCTAGTCCGGAGGCTCCTGAAGCGCCTGCCGGAAGGCAGGAGAGAAAACAGTCCGTGGGCGGGGTGAGAGGAGTCCTTAAGAATACTGCGTGCACGACGCAGGCAGTTTTTCCTCTGCAAGTCTTTGATGGCAGGGAGTGGAGTCCCAGTGATGCGTTGGGCAGTTTTCACCACCCGCTGCAGTGCTTTTTGCTCCGCAACAGAGCAGCTTCCATACCAGACTGTGACACAGTTGGTTAGTATGCTCTCTATTGTGCAGCGGTAAAAGTTCACCAGGATGGCTGGGGACATCTGATTTTTCTTCAGTGTCCTCAAGAAGAAGAGTCGCTGATGGGCCTTCTTGACCAGGCTGGAGGTGTTGGTGGTCCAGGACAGGTCTTCTGAGATGTGGGTCCCCAGGAACTTGAAGCAGGAGACACGCTCAACAGCCATCCCGTTAATCTGGATGGGATCATGTTTGCTTCCTCTCTCCTTCCTGAAGTCTATAATCAGCTCCTTAGTTTTGGTGGTGTTAAGGAGCAGGTTATTTTCTGTGCACCATGTGGCCAAGTGCTGGACCTCCTCCCTGTAGGCAGTCTCATCGTTGTTGCTAATGAGACCGATCACCGTAGTATCGTCTGCAAACTTGATGATGGTGTTTGATCCATTCAAAGCTCTGCAGTCGTGGGTGAAGAGGGAGTAGAGGAAAGGGCTCAGCACACAGCCTTGTGGTACACCAGTGTTGAGCATGATGGTGGTAGAGCAAGTGAGGCCTGACCTAACATGCTGAGGTCTGTTGGTCAGAAAGTCCATAATCCAATTGCAGAGTGAGGTGTTAATGCCCAGATCTCCAAGTTTAGTGATTAGCTTGGAGGGGATGACGGTGTTGAATGCCGAGCTGAAGTCGACAAACAGTATACGTGCATGAGTGTTCTTATTGTCCAAGTGTGCGAGTACAGAGTGCAATGCTATGGAGACTGCATCCTCTGTGCTCCTATTGGTCCGGTATGCAAACTGGAGTGGGTCCAGTGTAGACGGGAGACAGTTTTTCAGGTGTTCCAGGACCAGCCGTTCAAAGCACTTCATGATGATGGGTGTGAGTGCTACAGGACGGTAGTCATTCAGGCATGATGGTTTAGAGTGTTTTGGCACTGGCACAATGGAGGTGGATTTAAAGCAAGTAGGCACAGCCGCTTGAGCGAGGGACATGTTAAAAATGTCTGTAAAAACCCCAGCAAGCTGCTCCGCACATGCCCTAAGTACGCGTCCAGGGATGCCGTCTGGTCCAGCAGCCTTGCGCGTGTTGATCCGGCTCAGTGCAGTATACACATCTGTGGAGGTCAGTGTGATGGACTGGTGATTATTTGTAGATGTAAGCTTGGTGGCAGATCCTCTATTGTCTCTCTCAAAGCGAGCATAAAAGTCATTGAGCTCGTTCAGGAAAGAGGCATTTGTGTCTGTTGGGGTGGAATGGCTGGGTTTGTAGTCACTGATGGCCTGGATGCCCTGCCACATGCGTCGAGGGTCAGAGTTGGAAAAGTGATCCTCTATCTTTAGCTTGTAGCAGTGCTTGGCCTTTTTGATGCCCCTCTTCAGATCTGCCCTGGATGTGCTGTAGGCCTGTGCATCTCCTGATCTGAAGGCTGTGTTGCGTGCCTTCAGCAGGAGGCGCACCTCCTTGTTCATCCATGGCTTCTGATTTGGGTATGTGGTGATCTGCTTCTGAGTTGTGACACTGTCTGCGGTGGTGTTAATGTAATCCAGAACAGAGGAAGTATAGCTGTTTATGTCCGTGTGAAAGCCACATGTGGCCTGAGAAGCAAACATACTCCAGTCAGTATTTTGAAACCTGTCCTGGAGTGTGAGGTCTGCCCCCGCTGGCCACACTTTGATGGTCTTCACTGATGGCTTCACACGGTTGATGAGGGGTGAATATTTGGGGATGAGGAACAAAGAAAGGTGATCTGATTGTCCCAGGTGGGGGAGGGGGGTCACAGTGTAGGCTTCAGCCATGTTTGTATAGACATGGTCCAAAGTTTTGTTGCCTCTGGTGTGACAGGAAACGTTCTGATGAAATTTTGGGAGCACTGTCTTTAAGTTGGAGTGATTAAAATCCCCCGCAACAATAAATGCAGCCTCCGGGTGAATAGTCTGTTGTTTACTGATGGCCGCATGAAGTTCGTTCATTGCGAGCTTGGCATCAGCGTCGGGAGGAATGTAAGCAGCGGTTATAATGACTGATGTAAACTCCCGCGGCAGATAAAACGGTCTGCACTTAACCATGAGAAACTCTAGGTTAGCTGAGCAGTGTTTGACAACACTAACAGAGTTCGTGCACCAAGCTTTGTTAACATAAATGCACAATCCTCCGCCTCTGGTCTTACCGGTGTCATCAGCCGATCTATCTGCTCGGAATGTTTGGTGTCCAGCTATGTCAATAGCGTTATCCGGTATGCCGCTGTTTAGCCATGTTTCGGTGAAAATCATGACATTGCAGTTCAAAAGCCTCTTGCTGTGGCTAATGCGGAGTCGAATCTCGTCCATTTTGTTCACCATAGACCTCACATTGGCGAGGAAAATGCTGGGGAGAGAGAGCCGGTGTGGTGTTAGCTTTAGCTTAGCTCTCAGTCCTCCGCGTTTCCCCCTCCTTTGTTTACGGTCGCGCCGCCGCCTTCGAGCACTTCCGCCCGGCCGAGTAGGGTGCGCAGCCTCGATTGTTTTGGCGATCTCAGGGGCGAGACGAAGATTGCTGATAAAACTGTCGGAAATGTGCAAACTTATATCCAAAAGCTCCTGTCGGGTGTACGATGTTAATGCACAACTGTTCTGCACGAACAGACCCGATATGAGCAGGAGAATTACCGCAAAACTGCAAAAACTGGAGAGACGCTGAGCCTCGCGTTGTGCACGCGCCGCCATCTTGGTCGAAGGAGAGGTTGCAAGTGACGGTGACGGGGAGCTTAAGTAAAACGTCAGTGAACTGCGGTCAGATGAGATGCTGTCAGGCCATATGTCGGTAAAAACGAATTTAATTGTCCTGTCAGCCTATATACTCTGCTTGTAGCGCGCGCTCTTGAAGTTCACGCGCAAATGTGCCGACGCGCGCTGTATTAGGCTATATTAAACCCAAATGAAACTGCGAGCATGCAAAGTCGTAGTTATATCGTCAGGTAAAACATGAATTCACAAAATTAAAAAAACAAAAACAAAAAACGATTAAAAAGCTGCCTTAAAACTGCGTGTAAGAATTTATTATTTATAGGTAAAAGCAGTGTCAGATCAAGTTCAGCAGCCACAACTTTTATAGTAACAGCAGCCAAAATATCCTTATAACCAGTTGCTGTGATGTCTGTTAATTAAGGAACAAAATTAATAATAAAAAGAGGAAATTAATAACTAAGTTTTATCTTTGTATAATTTAGAATTTGATATAATTTAGGCTATATTTTCTTGCTGAAGGGCACAGGTAGCTACTAGCCCTAATGACATTTATTTTAATGGGTTTGTGTGAAGATTGTTTCAAGTTCACTTAAATTATTATTATTAGTTATTTTTTTACAAGTCTAATAAATGTTAAAGTGATAGCTCTGTAATGTTGAATGATATATATATATATATATATATATATATTCAATGGTTAAGTATTAGGGGGGAAAAATCAATCAGTGATATTTGCCTTCAGTCCTAAAACAAGATGGCGTTAAACAAATATTAAAAATATATGTTCTTTATGTTGTTTCTACATTAATTTGAAGCATTAACATGAAATTATTGCAATATAAAAGTATAATTAAAAACTTTACTGTCAGGTAGAATTAATCGCGATTAATTTCAGGTAAAATGTGTGATTAATTAGTTAATTTTTTTTAATCGATTGACACCACTAATATATATATATATATATAGTGTTGGGGAAAGTTACTTTTAAAAGTAATGCATTACAATAATGAGTTACTCCCTAAAAAAAGTAACTAATTACATTATTTAGTTACTTTTTATGGAAAGTAATGCGTTACATTACTTTTGCTTTACTTTTTAAATCTGGGCAGGGCTTGCTTGTTTGTTTTTAATATAAAAAGTTTGATTCTTATCAAATGTTAAAGCCCTTTCACATCAAAATGAAATGAAGTGAATAAGGCTAAGGCTAAAGGAAAATTAAATTGACGTCTGTACAGTAGAACTGTAGGAAAAGAAAGTTCAACATTCAGAAATGAGAAAAAAAACACAAATGTTAGTTTATATAAAGTAAGTTTTGCTTATTAGTACACTGGAAAAAATGCTTTTCTTGCTTAGTCTTTTTTTCAGCCAAAATATCAAAAAATTCTTAAATCAAGAAGGATTTTCTAGACAAGTAAAAATTATTATTATTATTTTTTTTCTGAAAACAAGTCCAAATTAAGTATGTTTTTGCTTGAAACAAGCAAAATAATCTCCCAAATGGGGTAAGCAAAATAATCTTGTTGTAAGATCTTTTGTTTACCCCATTGGCAGATTATTTAGCTTGTTCTAAGCAAAAACTCACTTAATTTTGATTAGTTTTTTTCTGAAAACAAGAAAATAATTCTTTACTTGTCTAGAAAATCCTTCTTGATTTAAGATTTTTTTATATTTTGGCTGGAAACAAGACAAAAAAATCGAAGTAAGAACAGTATTTTTGCAGTGTACGGTTGAATTGGATCAAAGGTCAGCAGCAAAGTCATTGGTTAATAAAACGGGTTTAAATGCATAAAGAAAACAAAAAGTAACTGGTGTTAGTTTTTTGAAAAAGTAACTCAGATATTTTCTTGTAAATGAAAAAGTAATGCGTTACTTTACTAGCTACTTGAAAAAAGTCATATTATTAGGTAACTTGCGTTACTTGTAATGCGTTTCCCCCAACACTGTATATATATATATATATATATATATATATATATATATATATATATGTATGTATATATATATGTATGTATATATATATATATATATATATATATATAAATAAAACTACTGAATGTATCAATGTTTATGATTGTCTGTGTGTCAGCATGTCGCTGCAGGACGTCATGAATCATGTGAGTGAGCTGATGGTCTGGATGTTGTTGTTGTTGTTGTTGTTGTTGTAGAGTGACAGTCACTGCCATGTGTAACATGGACCTGAGTCGGTTTCCTCTGGACACACAGACGTGCTCGCTGGAGATCGAGAGCTGTACGTACGCAAACACATCATCCTCACCTTCACTGATAGCCATGTGTCCAACTGAGCAAATGAGATGCTCGTGGGATGAGTGTGCAGACGCAATACCTTTTTCTTCTAAAGACAGCGATGTGTTTGAACTAATGGCAGCTGATGTGATGATGAGGGTTAAATGTGTTGTTATTTCAGATGCGTACACTGACGACGATCTCATGCTTTACTGGAAGAAGGGCAATGAGTCGTTGAACACCGATGACAAGATTTCTCTGTCCCAGTTTCTCATCCAGAAGTTCCACACCACCACGAAGCTTGCCTTCTACAGCAGCACAGGTAACGCTTCAGTGTTCACAGACGCTTGTGCGAAATGATTTTGCGCAGATCCTTCAGCTTTTACTCTGATGTAGTCGCAGTGGCTCCAGACTCGCATCTTATTTTTCATCGCTGGACAAGGGCTAAACGCTGACATGTGGAAGCTGATCTCCAGTGCGATTTGCTCCAAACGATTTGCTTCTGTTGTTGCTCTGCCTGAACACTGAGGTTTGGTGGGAAACCCTGGTGATCCTCTGTGATGGAGGATGTTCAGGTGTCAGTCTATAGATTGCTGTGAAACCGTCACTCACTGACAGACTCACAGCGTTTGGGAAAGAGCTGCAGATCCAGAGATTTAGGCATTCGGAGAGCGAGAGGAGTGTGGACACAGCTGATTTCGTCTGACTGAAGAACAGATGGGCTGCTGTGCTCTGGATCATCTGTAAATCTGGACAGAGCTGCTCAAGGAGCCCGAAGCGTAACTGAGCCTCTGCAGCGTATGCTAGTCATATTAGTGTGGGTTATTTCCACTCAGCTTTTATCGAATAAACAGTGTAGTTACAGAGGGGTTTCCTTATTTCCATTTCCTTATTATCTATCCCTTTCTGATTTATCAAAAGTCACCAATATCAGATGGTTATAAATGGTAAAATCGGCCTACATTGCTGTTTTACCATTTTGTTAAAGGGCGTTTGATCTTCTTTGCACGTTCAGTGTGTACTTCTGCAGCGATGGAGGGCGATTTTGAAGTTGGATGTGAAAATGAGAGTTTTTCGACATACCCTAACTGTCTTGAACCGGAATACACAGAGTTGACGCAAAGCTAGACAAGCATTTGAGGTTAAAAAGTATATAAATTGTCAATTTTTTTTTTTTTAAGAAAATAACAGATTAGACCCTTTCCAGTACACATACGTCTGCAAGATGTCTGTTAAAGATCACTTGATCTGGAAGGCAACTGCTGTGTACAGTTTTACATACATTCTAAACCATAAACAAAATCCTGACATGATTTCCTCAAAAAACAATTTCTTTACGACTGAAAAAAAAAGGTATGAACATCCTGAATGACAACGGGGTGAGTAAAATATCTGTCAATTCTTGTTCTGGAAGTGAACTACTCCTTAAAGTGTACAAAAAGAGCCAACACTTATGCTGTACATCTCAGCCCTCTTTCCACATGCTGCAATGCTGCACTAAGGTTTGAAAAAAGGGTCGCGCAAAATCAACACTGATCTGGCCATTTAATTGAGTAAAATACCGTCAAATTGCACACGTGAACGCTGCTGTATGATCGCAGCTCTTTCATCCAGATGTGTGTTTTCCAGGCTGGTACAATCGTCTCTACATACACTTCACTCTTCGGCGTCACGTCTTCTTCTTCCTGCTGCAAACGTATTTTCCAGCCACGCTGATGGTCATGCTGTCCTGGGTGTCCTTCTGGATCGACCGCAGAGCCGTGCCGGCCAGAGTTCCTCTCGGTAGGATGAAACCGCTCCACATGGACACGATCAAACATAATTCAACATTTATTAAGTACTGTCATGTAAGAGTATTTCAGCTTTATTTCAGTTTGCAAGATGATCACGGATTTGATTCCCAGGGAATGCGTGAACGTAATTAGATACGTAATAATGCACGTACGAATGCAATGTAATCTGGATGGAATGGTTGAAATGGGTACTGCAGTCCAAAATCAAAATATTGGAGAGAACCATTTCTACCGCTTTCTCCTACTCAGTTTGCCAGATTGAGGACACACTAGCCTTTCGATTTACTGTGTTTTAATGTTCCTTTGCTCATAGATCATTGTCAGTGTTAGGGGTAACTTGAGTTACGTAACGCAAGTTATGTAATAAATATTACTTTTTTTCAAGTACCTAGTAAAGTAACGCGTTCCTTTTTCATTTCCAAGAATATATCTGAGTTACTTTTTCAAAAAAGTAATGCCAGTTACTTTTTGTTTTCTTTATGTATTTAATCCCATTTTATTAACCAGTGACTTTGCTGCTGACCTTTGATCCAATTCAACCGTACACTGCAGAAATACTTTCCTTACTTAGATTTTTTTTGTCTTGTTTACAGCCAAAATATATATATAAAAAATCTTAAATTAAGTAAATAATTATTTTCTTGTTTTCAGAAAAAAATTAAGTGAGTTTTTGCTTAGAACAAGCAAAATAATCTGCCAATGCGGTAAGCAAAAAATCTTATTTCAAACGGAAAACAAGATAATTTAGCTTACCCCATTTGGGATTAGATTAGATTATTATTATTATAGATTAGATTATTTACTTCTCAAGAAAAACCTTTTTGATTTAAGAAATATATATTATAAATATATTATTAAGAGATATTCTGGCTAGAAACAAGACAAAAAATCTAAAAAAAAAAAAAAAAAAGAAAAGCATTTTTTGCAGTGTACCAATATGCAAAACTTTTTTTAGATGAAATAACATTTGTGTTTTTTTCTATGCTGAAGAGTGTTGAACTTTCTTCTCCTACAGTTCTACTGCACAGACAGGAAATTATTTTTCCTTTAGCCTTAGTCTTATTCACTTCATTTCATTTTGGTGTGAAAGGGCTTTTGCATTTGCTAAGAATACATCTTTTTATATTAAAAACAAACAAGCAAGCCCTGCCCAGATTTAAAAAGTAACGCAAAAGTAACGTAACGCATTACTTTCCATAAAAAGTAACTAAGTAGCGTAATTAGTTACTTTTTTAGGGAGTAACGCAATATCGTAACGCATTACTTTTAAAAGTAACTTTCCCCAACACTGGTCATTGTGCAGTATGTAATATTGGCAATGGTTAATGCAATTCTGTCCCAGAATCTGTCCGAAATGCACATTTCAGAGTAGAATCAAGAAGCTGAATCAGAGGACTGATCTGGGAAAAGCTGCCCTTTTAGAGGCCACACACATGACTCCATTTCTCCTTCAAGAATGAGTGAATGTTGGTTAATGCATGCATTTATCAGGGATGTCTGTCAGTACAATTCTTTTAATTGCAATTATTACATCCGACCGACGAACGCCGCTTTCGCACACAGGCATCACGACGGTTCTCACCATGTCCACCATCATCACCGGAGTCAACGCCTCCATGCCCAGAGTCTCCTACATCAAAGCGGTGGACATCTACCTGTGGGTCAGCTTCGTCTTCGTCTTCCTCTCCGTGATCGAGTACGCGGCCGTCAACTACCTGACCACCGTTCAGGAGCGGCGAGAGAGGAAACTCAGGAATCAAGTAAGGCTTGGTGGCTTGTGAGAACAGAGCGATGCTCAGAAACGATGACGTCTGAATCAGAATCAGAAAGAGCTTTATTGTCAAGTGTGCTTGCAAGGAATTTGTTTTTGTGACATTAGCTTCCAGTACACAGAGACAATAAAAATAAGATGAGAATAAAAAAAAAATACACATATATAAATATAAATAGACAAATGTATAGAAAAATAAATTAAGAAATAATTACATTCCGAGATACTAGCAATCTCTTTTATTCCATATTCTTTATAAAGTGCAAAAGTGCTCAGTGCATATTAAAATATGCAACAAACGTTTCGTTCACGCAGGACCTTCCTCAGTGTTCACATACCAATGAAATGATTCCCTTCTCTTTGTTCAGTTCATCACATGTGTATCTAATCAGTCCAATTAATGAATCAATAACAGACCATATACTTCATTAGCAATATGTAAATCTATCCAGAGAAGATATAGAAACAACCCAGAGTCAGAAAATCTCCATACAATAAATACAAAAAAAACAAAAAACAAAATGTACAAACAACAAGACAGATTGAAATCCTCATTCAGACCAAAAAAAAGCCATTTATTTTCAGTTTGTAACAATTTACGCTCTAGATTCATATGTCAACCAGTGTTAAGGGTAACGCATTACAAGTAACGCAAGTTACATAATAATATGACTTTTTTCAAGTAACTAGTAAAGTACCGCATTACTTTTTAATTTACAAGGAAATATCTGAGTTACTTTTTCAAAAAACTAACACCAGTTACTTTTTGTTTTCTTTATGTATTTAATCCCATTTTATTAAACAGGGACTTTGCTGCTGACCTTTGATCCAATTCAGCCGTACACTGCAAAAATACTGTTCTGACTTCGATTTTTTGTCTCGTTTCCTGCCAAAATATCAAAAAATTCTTAAATCAAAGAGGATTTTGTAGACAAGTAAATAATTACTTTCTTGTTTTCAGAAAAAAAAAGTCAAAATTAAGTGAGTTCTTGCTTAAAACAAGCAAAATAATCAAACAGAATTATTTTGCTAACACCATTGGGAGATTTGCTCGCAAAAATACACCTAACTTTGAAACAAGACAAAAATCTTAGTAAGAAAAGCATTTTTAAGCAAAACTGACTTTAGATGAACTAACATTTGTGTTTTTTTCTCATTGCTGAAGAGTGTTTTACTTTCTTTTCCTACAGTTCTACTGTACAGACGTCAGTTTAATTTTCCTTTAGCCTTAGCCTTATTCACTTCATTTCATTTTGGTGTGAAATGGCTTTTACATTTGCTAAGAATCAAATGTTTTAAAAACAAACAAGCAAGCCCTGCCCAGATTTAAAAAGTAACGCAAAAGTAATGTAACGCATTACTTTCCATAAAAAGTAACTAAGCAACGTAATTAGTTACTTTTTTAGGTAATAATGCAACATTGTAACGCATTACTTTTAAAAGTAACTTTCCCCAACACTGATGCCGACGCATTGGAAGTACCATATCTATTCCACAAAATGACTGAATGATTAAATTCAGTAAAATGTCAGACAAACGGTGATGTACTGTTAATGTTAATGTTCATTAATGTGAAATCTTAATTGTCGATCGGTCTTCCCCACATATTGAAGACCACAAGGACAGGAAAGCAAATATATTACATTGGTAGAACGACAGGAAATGGATGTGAGGGATCCAGAGTGATTTCTGAGCTCTTTTCCTCACTCTGGATGAAGACAGTTCTTGAGCACCAATGATCCTCTCTGCAGTCCGAACCGTTCTCTGTAATCTTCCGATTGTCCCTCTCCTGTGTTTTCCAGTTGCCTTGCACGTGTGGAATAGCGAACCCAGAGGAGGACATAATGATGACCACCTGCTACAGCGACGTGGATCCCAGCGCCTCGGGGACGTACGGGATGCCGGAGAACGGCGGGAGGCAGGAGCGCATCCTGGCCCAGCTGACCCTCGCCGACGGCCAGAGGACGAGCCGAACGAAGACGTCGCGGGGCTACGTCAACATCTGGATAGACACTCACGCCATAGACAAGTACTCGCGAGTGATCTTTCCCGCAGCCTACACGCTCTTCAACATCATCTACTGGTCCATCTACTCCTAACGGATCTCTGCCTTCTCCATCCGGGAGCTTGAACTCTTTGTACTTTTAAGTGTTGTACGTTTTTATTATCTAACAAAAGCAACCGCTTGAGTTGAAATGCGTGTTTGATCTCTTACTCCTCACAAATAAAAACAAGAAGCTGAATCAGCGGACCGATCTGGAAAAAGCTGCCCTTTTAGAGGCCACACACATGACTCCATTTCTCCTCCAAGAATGAGTGAATGTTGGTTAATGCATGCATTTATCAGAGATGTCAGTCAGTCAGATTATTTTAATTGCAATTATTCGTATTATGTTGTTGTGGTCACACATTGAGAAAACTAAATCATGTGCTTATTGGGTTTGTCGGTTTGTAAATGTACAGCAGCGGCTCTTCACTCGTCGCACACAAAACACAAGCTTCCTCACATTTCTTGGACATACAGTTGAAGACAAAATTACTAGCCCTTTATAAAATATTTCATTATTTTTCAAAGTGTTGTTTAACAGAAAGACGATTTTATCAGCACAGCATTTTTAAACGTAATACTTTTTTTTAAAAGCTTTTAGGGTTTGTAATACAAATAGAAATAAATGTATAGCCAAGAATTTGAAAAAAGTCTACTGGTCAAAATGATTATCCCTCTGAGGTTAATAGTCAATAGTGTGTCTCTTTTGCTTGATAACAGCCTTTAGTCGTTTGCTGTAGTTCTCAATAAGTTTCAAGCATGTCTCCTGAGGAATGACAGCCCATTCTTCCTTAGCAAATCTCTCAAGCTCCTCCAGATTTGTTGGTCTTCTGTCCCACAGATTTTCTATTGGATTCAAGTCTGGGCTTTGTGCAGGCCAGTTAAGGGCACTCACTTTGCTCATTTGGAGGGATTTCTTCACCAGAAGTGAGGTGTGCTTTGGGTCATTATCATGCTGGAAGACAAAATGTGGACCCAAACCAAGTTTTCTTGCAGACTGTCTGAGGTTGTCTTTCAAAATCTTCTTATAGTCTTCCTTTTTCATGTTTCCTTCAACCCTGACGAGATTCCCGGCTCCATCCCCACAGCATTATACTGCCACCACCATGTTTCACTGCGGGACGCTGTTCTTCTTTCTCCTAACATAGGCAACATCTCTATGGCCAAAAAGCTCTAGTTTTGTCTCATCTGACCAAAAGACATGTTTCCAGGTTGTCCTTAGCAAACTTCAGTCTAGCTTGAAGGTGTCTCTTCTTCAGGAGTGGAGTCTTTCTGCAGTTCATTCCTGTGCAGGGCTCTAGTGACTGTCTTCATTGAGACATCAATTCCAGTCTTGTCTAGGTCATTCATGAGTGTCTTGGCAGTTGTTCTTGGCTCTTTAGAAACCTCTCTCACTAGCAGTTTTTGAAATCTTTGTCTTCCTGTCTCTGTCCATCATGTTCTCCACTGTGTTGGTCTCTTTAAACTTCTTGATAATGCATCTCACTGCAGTTCTTGACACTTGAAAGCGCTTTGATAAACGTGTGTCTCCTTCTCCATCTTTATGAGCATTAACAATTCTTTCTCTCAAGTCCAAACTCATTTCTTTTGTCTTTGCCATGATGACAGTGCATATTATTTTAATAGTTGTTTAGTAAGATACTAATCTCAGCTTAAAGAGCAATTTAAAGGCTTAACTAGGTTCATTAGGTTAATTTGGGAAGTCAGTGGACAAGAGTGGTTTGTTCTATAGCTAATCAAACTAATAATTCCTTAAGGGGGCTAATAATATTAATCTTAGCAGTTTTTTATGTATTTATTTTTTAATTCTTTTATTCAAGCAACTATAAAAAAAATCAGACTTTCTCTAGAAGAAAAAAAAGAATAATGTGAAAACCTCTTGCTCTGTTAAACATCACTTGGGAAATATTCTAAAAAAATGTAAAATTTCACAAGGAGGCTAATAATTTTGTCTTTAACTGTACACGCAGTCTGTGAGGATGCAGTCCTCAGCTGGCGTTCGCATCAACCTTTCTGCACGATATTGGTATTTTATATCGACAGGTTGAAGAAAAAATCTTTATAAACAACATCGAGCCTACTTCCTTGATAAATGCTTTTATAATGTAATTTTTCATGTTTAATATTACAATCTGTGCTGTGTTTTAATAAAATACATGTTAGGTATGATTAAGAGTTTATTTTTGTCTATTTTTATTCAACGGGGGAAAATCAAACAATGCATACAGTATGATTTGGCATTGTGCATTACTCTTCTGAACACATGGATGATTTTAAACCTTTAATCCTCCTGAAATATACATGACCTTTGTGCTTTTCTTCAGCGGTCTAGTAATCTCTGGTAATCTACAGCGGGCTGCTAATGGATCGTGCCATTTGTGACGTGGACGATGGGCTGGAAGAGACCTGCATGAGCCTGGCATTGGACTGCATGAGTGTTATGAGACAGCAGATATTCACGACTCGTGCCGTGTCTCTCACGATTTATCTCATGGTTCATACTTTTATGATTGTTGTAGAATTTTATACACATCCAAAAGTGGCATTGCCTCACTATACTCCTCATATCTCTTCTAAACTAAAATGATTTCAAATCTCAGTCTGTGAATTTTCATCACATTAGACATAAATAATGTTTTCTTACATTTCTTGTTTCAAGTTGTTTGGTTTTAATCAGCGCTTGTTTCATTACACAAACATTCTGTGAGGTAAGATTCATTTGATCATCTCAGTAGTTTTCTTGTTTGCTCATTAGTGTGCATTTGTCTTTTTTCTTCCACTTTTAAAAGTGTGATTTTTGTATTTGTCCCTCTAGCGGCGGAGGCAAAAACTGCAAGTCACTCGCGGATGGACATTGCTTTGGTTTTTCGGTCATGTGTGCTTCGGCTGCGCTCTTAGCGCGGATGACTCTTGACAGTTTGCACCTGTGATTACCTGCCATCACCTTATCAGAGCAAATGTCATTGTGTTGGGGAAGGTTACGTTTAAAAGTAATGCATTACAATAATGAGTTACTCCCTAAAAAAGTAACTAATTACATTATTTAGTTACTTTTTATGGAAAGTAGTGCGTTACATTACTTTTGCGTTACTTTTTAAATCTGGGCAGGGCTTGCTTGTTTGTTTTTAATATAAAAACGTCTGATTCTTATCAAATGTAAAAGCCCTTTCACACCAAAATTAAATGAAATGAATAAGGCTAAGGTTAAAGGAAAATTAAATTGTCATCTGTACAGTAGAACTGTAGGAAAAGAAAGTTCAACACTCTTCAGCAATGAGGAAAAAAAGCAAGTGTTAGTTAATCGAAAGTAAGTTTTGCTTATTAGGTAGACTGCATTTTTTTTGTCTTGTTTCCAGACAAAATTCTTAAATCAAGAAGGATTTTCTAAACAAGTAAAAATGATTGTCTTGTCAATATTAAGTGTGTTTTTGCTTAGAACAAGCAAAATAATCTCTCAATGGGGTAAGCAAAATAATTTTGTTTTCTGTTTAAAAAAAATACGCAAAATTATTTTGCTTACCCCATTGGCAGATTATATTGCTTGTTCTAAGCAAAAACACACTTAATTTTGACTTTTTTTTCTGAAAACAAGAAAATAATTATTTACTTGTCTAGAAAATCCTTGATTTAAGTTTTTTTTTTAAATATTTTGGCTGGAAACAAGACAAAAATTGAATTGGATCAAAGGTCAGCAGCAAAGTCACTGGTTAATAAAATGGGATTAAATACATAAAGAAAACAAAAAGTAACTGGCGTTAGTTTTTTGAAAAAGTAACTCAGATATTTTCTTGGAAATGAAAAAGTAATGCGTTACTTTACTAGTTACTTGAAAAAAGTCATATTATTACGTAACTTACGTTACTTGTAATGCGTTTGTTTCCCCCAACACTGATCATTAACAATATTAAAACTCGCGGCGTCTAAAAGCAAAACACATAATTGAAAACCTAAAATGTAAAAATCTGTAAATAATGTGTTAGGAGCAGGCCCACTTACACTACTGCTTTGACTTAATGAATACACGTGGTTAAAATAACATTACAAAAGTTAGGCAGCATTTATATTCAACACAACGACTGCTAGAAATCTTACCTGTGGAGCATCTCTGGGTCGGTTTGAATCCCCTTTGAAGAACACACCTGGCCGCACATACGGGACACCTTCTGTGTTTACGAGCGTAAACGTGACGTAACTACGCAAGACAAAAAACTTAAATCATACGTTACAATAAACTAACTCCATGAATGGGGATGAGTCAAGCTCAGTTTTAATTAGTTTTTATGTATTCTGTCAAAAATTTACTAGAAAAAAAAACAAACAAAAATACATTACCTTTTAATTAGTGTTGCCAAATGATTAATCGCATCCAAAATAAAAGTTTATGTTTACATATTATATATTTGTGTACTGTGTATATTTATTATGTATATGTAAATACACACATGCATGTATATATTAAAGGACAAATATTTTAGATTTATATCTAAAGTATATTTATTTATAATCTAAATTGTATACAGGTATAAATATACATACATATTTTATTTTAACATATACATGTATGTGTGTGTATTTATATGTACGTAATAAATATACAAAGTAAACACACATATAGTATGTAAACAACCTTTTATTTTGGATGCGATTAATCGTCTGACAGCCCTACTTTTAATGCGTTTCTAAAAACAAAATTACAATGAAACTCATTATTTCTCTCTGCAGTGTGCTTTAATGTGGATCAGTAGAGATGGCAAGAATGACATGTCTACAGGAAATCAGCTTTATATATAGAGCACATAATGGAGAAACAAACACATTCTTGGATCAGGACCATGGGAACATAAAAACTCTCGAAGAACCCAAGATTGGCTCACTTTAAACTCAGTCTAAACCTGCTTTATGCCTAACAAAACCAAAAAAAACTATATATTTTATATTTTTCACTTTTATTCATTTATACGTTTTATTCTTCATTGCTTTCAGCAGACTTTTGCAATCAGATGATGTCTTGATGATCTCTCAGGCTGGACATAATGAGTTAAAAAGCTAAATGAAAAACACAGGATTTTTAAAACGCATTTCTCCAAGAGGAACTAACAGTCTGAGTCTGATATGTCCATGATGATGTCCTCTGTCAGCGATAGTACTGTCCTCCTCGTCCTCCTCTACTCTGTCGGCCTCCTCTCCATCCGTCTCCTCCAGAGCGCCAGCCGCCTCTCCATCCGCCCCGATTCCCTCCTCCATCTGATCTCTTCTGCCACGCGGGCATCTCTGGCAGAGGCGCTTCGATCTCAGACGGCCGTCCGCCGCGGTCAGGAACCCGTCCCATCAGGATCTGAGGATTCACCACACACCCATCATCACACAGCAGTCACAATCTGACACAAAAGCAGAGGAAGTTAGGATCATCTCTGTACTCTGTTTATGGCGCAGCTGGTCTTCTCTCGGCACGAGCCGCTGCTGGTCTTCATCATGTAGCGGAGGTCCTGACGCGCGGCGAGCAGATGAGACGCGCTCACCGACGAGCGCAGAGACAGACTGTATCGCTTCGGCTGATACGCTCTGGCCATCCTGTCGATTTTCACCTGAAAAATAGATAAACGCATAAATGCATGCATTTGCTTTTCTATCAAAAAAGATGAGAAGCAAAAGATGTAATGCAAGCAGCTCACTGCAGGAACAAATACATCACGATCAGAGGTGTGACGAGACACTTATCACACGAGACTGGGTTCACAAGAACAAGACCAGATTTATTTTTTCTTTTTTAACCCTTTAACTGTCACTTCCATTTTTGAACACAGACATACAAATGCATTATTTAACTTAATTTTGTAAATTTCATGAACAAACACATTTTGTGATATGATGTAGATGTACATTTTCCATCATAGTGCAATTTCTGATTTTAAAATGGTTTTCAAAGGATGAATATAATGCGTTATATAATTTCTTGAGATTTCTAAAGCGTGATAGAAAAAAAGGCAACAAAGAAAGTCTTTTTGTGACAAAGGTCTGAACTCCTGTTATGAAGGAGATTTTTAAGGGTGCACTCTTTTCATAAATGAATCTATTACTTTTCCTACAAAATATGTAACACAAAAAATGGTCAAATATCTATTTAGGAGTCTTAGACCTTTCCAACAATATATAGTTTGTCATGAATAAATTAGGATTTATTTGTAAAATGGTCAAGTAAAATTAAAGGGTTAAAGAAATCCTCAATTATGGAATATATAGGGGAAAATAGTATTTTATTAAACTGAAAAACACAAAATGCAAAAAAAAAAAATAGGTGCATTTTGATATGAACTTGTACTTTATGAAATTAACTTCTATTTTAATGAAGTATGCATTAATAAACATGCAAACCAAAGCTGCATGATTCTGGATAAACTGAATTTTTTTTAATAAATTGGAGATCACAATTCTCTCACGATTCTGAAGGGAAAAAAAAGAAATGAGAAATGTAAACAAAATAACGTTGCTTAAGTCTTAAAAAAAATATTTGATCAAAATTTAAAAGAAATGAAGTCAGTGTCTCAATTAATACAGACTCGTTTCACTATTGGAATCTCCTAATGAATGATTCAATGATAAATACGCTTTTAAATGTGCAGTTGTCGCCCCCTCCTGGCGGAAGAGGATAAGCGTTACAGTACATGCAAGTGTTAAAATATTTCTGTTTTGATCTCTACTGCAGACAATAAGTGTTTATACCCAAACTATAAACTTTTATCTCAGTACTTCTGTTATTTAAATGTCTGTAACACAGAAATGATGATCATTATGTGGTTGAAAAGACTGTTTGTGTTGCTCTTTCTGGATCAGCAGCAGATTTAATGTCTAACACCTGTTTCACATCGTAAGCGTCAGTGAAACTGAATCGTTCTCATTCTGGAATAAGATCCCTTATGTGTTTGAACAGAGATCGCAATCTTTTAAGGATTAATCTTGCAGCTCTAGTGTAAACCCTTCAAAAGGTTTTGCAAGGATACGGTCACGTTCTCGTGAGACCAGTCGGATCCCGCGAGACACATGAGATCTCGTCACATCCCTAATGCTGATACTATAAGAAGCCAAACAAATCATACGCTCCCTATATTGTTTGAATCTCACACATAAAAAGGAAAGAAAAGCGTCTGAGCGCCTGACGTGCCTTGGCTCTGTCGGACCAGCTGAAGGACTGAATGGTCACATCCAGGCGCTTGATCAGCATTCGCCGCCGACACTCGTACTCCGCCGACAGAACGCCGTTGATCTTCTCCAGCTCGCTCTGAACACACATTTATATATTTCACAACACTCCACTTCCACAGCTGAACTTCTGCAGATCTGTAATGATGTTTTCCTCAGCTGTTAATAATGTATTCCGGTGCAAAATCAAACTCTTCTCACCCATTGGTCTTGATGGAGGGAGCTCTTGAATGCAGGATCTCCGATGTGTGTTTCTGGAAGCTGCTCGAGTAAAACATTCACCTGCACCAGAAAAAAAACACTTCATGTCATGATGAGTCCAGGGTTCCCACTCGAAGCCAAACGTCAAATTCCCTGACTTTCACCGACTAAAAAGCTGAATTTCCATGACCATGAGCTTTATTTACTTGTTCACAGACGTTTTAAGTACAAAACTATGGAAGCCGTTTCTGCCACTAAATAAAAAACGATAAAGATGTTTTTTCTTGCAATTGCGAGTTTGTATCTTGCAACTGACTTTTTCTCTCAGAATTGTGAGATATAAACTCATTTCTGAGGAGAAAAAAAGTTTATATCATGCAATTCTGACTTATTAACTTGCAACAAAAATCCAATTTCTGACATCAAGAAAAAATTAAGTTTTGATATATTTAGAAAATTTACAAAATATCTTTGACCAAAATGAATTTGTGGCATAAAAGAAAATTTTCTATTTTTGACCCACACTGCAAAAAATGCTTTTCTTACTAGAAAATCCTTCTTGATTTAAGAATTTTTTCATATTTTGGCTGGAAACAAGACAAAAAATTCTAAGTATACTTAGATTTATACTTACATTTTGTGTCTTGTTTCCAGCCAAAATATCTAAAAATTCTTAAATCAAGAAGGGTTTTCTATACAAGCAAAAATTTTTGTTTTCAGAAAAGTGAAAACTGAATTGTTGATATCAAGAATGAATGAATAAATGTCAAAACAGCTTGCCATACGAGCTGAACGTTCATATTCACTTCTGTGACGACTGACATTCAGCGGCTGTCTGTAAATCTAATGAAACACACGCAGCGAGTGACGCACCTGCTGCTGGACGGCAGCAAACGTGTCTCTGGCGTCTCGTCCGGCCGGATCTGGCAGCTTGAGCGTCTGACATATGACTCTGAGATCCTTTAGAGACGCGTCCAACTCCTCCTCATCAGTCGCCGGTTTACTGGCCACGATCTCCGCAGCTTGAAGCTCAGACGCCAGAAACACTGAACCAAGAGACTCTCGATCAACACCGAGACCAACATCCACCACAACGTTTAACACGCAAACCACTCACAGATGATCTTCAGATGCTCCTTCACGTCCTTCACCTCTCCGTTTGCCAATCGTGACGCCAGTCCTTCACACGGACAGCACAAGTCCTTCAGCAGTCTGCTGGTGTCCGACATGCATCTGTCAGGATCTTCTGCCAGCAAAACAGACTCACAAACATCAGCACAAACACATTTCAGTTCAGAGCGATTGTAAAGCTAAAGCATATGTGACCCTGGACCACAAAACCAGTCTTAAGCAGCACAGATTCATGTGTAGCAATAGCCAAAAATATACTGTATGCACTGCAAAAAATGTTTTTCTTACTTTGATTTTTTGTATTGTTTCCAGCCAAAACATCTAAAAATTCTTAAATCAAGAAGGATTTTCTAGACAAGTCTTGTTTTTTGAAACAAGCAAAATAATCTGCCAATGGGGTAAGCAAAATAATCTCGTTTTTTGTTTGAAATAAGATTTTTTTTGCTTACCCCATTGGCAGATTATTTAGCTTGTTCTAAGCAGAAACTCACTTAATTTTGACTTGTTTTTTTTCTGCAAACAAGAAAATAATTATTTACTTGTCTAGAAAATCCTTCTTGATTTAAGATAAGAAGAATTTTTTCATATTTTGGCTGGAAACAAGACAAAAAATTCTAAGTATACTTAGATTCATACTTAGATTTTGTGTCTTGTTTCCAGCCAAAATGTCTAAAAAAAAATCTTAAATCAAGAAGGGTTTTCTATACAAGCAACAATTTTTGTTTTCAGAAAAAATAAATTAAAATTAAGTGAGTTTTTGCTTAGAAAAAGCAAAATAATCTGCCAATGGGGTAAGCAAAATAATCTTATAAATAATCTTATTTTAAGCCGAAAACAAGATTATTTTGTTTGTTTCAAGCAAAAATTCACTTCATTTAGACTTCTTTGTTCTGAAAACATACATTTTTAGATATTTCGGCTGGAAACAAGACAAAAAATCTAGTAAGAAAAGCATTTTTGCAGTGTGGGTCAAAATTTTCTATTTTTCTTTTATGCCACAAATTAATTTTGGTCAAAGATATTTTGTAAATTTCCTAAATATATCAAAACCTAATTTTTGATTAGTAATTGCTTAATTTTTGATTATGCATTGCTAAAAACTTCATTTGGACAACTTTAAAGGTGATTTTCTAAATATTTAGATTTTTAATTTTTTTTTGCATGGTATCTCAACCAAATATTTCCCTATCATAACAAGTGGAAGGATTATTTGATTTCAGGGAATGTGTATATCTCAGTTTCAAAAAATGTACCCTTATGACTGGTTTTGTGGTCCAGGGCCACATGTGATATTCAGCTGATTGTGTGTGTGTCACCTGTGATGAGCGGCTGCTGTGAGTGTGAGTCAGTGATGTGTGTGATTCTGGAGGAGAGCCACATCAGCAGACTGACATATTCAGATGAGCCGAAGCCCCGCCCACACGCCCCCAACAGACACGCCTCCTCCGCCAGCGGCCCGTCATACCTGACCATCGGCACACGCTCACACATTACAATGGCGCCGCTCCGTGACAAATTCATTTAGAAGAGCAGAAATATTCAGTGAAATCTATCAGTTCATATGAACAACAGCAACAGGGTTTCAGGTTTGATGAAGGCAAATTTAAGACTTTAGAAGACCTTTTTAGACCAAGTATAGACAATTTAGAACACAATATGCTAGTATGGACTCCAAACATAAATGTCTTGTATTTCAACAACTTCCAACAGATCTCCATTACTTCTCAAGTAATTATGGTTAGGGTCAGTGTTGGGGTACACTGCAAAAAATGCTTTTCCAGACAAAATATCTAAAAATTCTTAAATCAAGAAGGATTTTCTAGACAAGTAAAAATGATTGTCTTGTTTTCAGAAAAAAGA
The DNA here is from genome assembly GCA_033026305.1 of Cirrhinus molitorella. NCBI lineage: Eukaryota > Metazoa > Chordata > Actinopteri > Cypriniformes > Cyprinidae > Cirrhinus > Cirrhinus molitorella. The sequence goes on from CM065135.1 coordinate 211,091, forward strand.
AGTCAAAATTAAGTGAGTTGTTGCTTGAAACAAGCAAAATAATCTGCCAAAGGGGTAAGCAAAAAAAATAAAAATCTCGTTTTCGGCTTGAAATAAGATTATTTATAAGATTATTTTGCTTGTTCTAGGCAAAACCTCACTTAATTCTGACTTATTTTTTCTGAAAACGACAATTTTTACTTGTCTAGAAATTTGTCCTTGATTAAAGAATTTTATAGATATTTTGGCTGGAAACAAGACAAAATATCTAAGTAAGAAAAGCATTTTTTGCAGTGTAAAACATTACAAGTAACACAAGTTACGTAATAATATTACTTTTTTCAAGTAACTAGTAAAGTAACGCATTACTTTTTCATTTACAAGAAAATATCTGAGTTACTTTTTGTTTTCTTCATGTATTTAATCCCATTTTATTAACCAATGACTTTGCTGCTGACCTTTGATCCAATTCAGCCGTACACTGCAAAAATACTGTTCTTACTTACATTTTTTGTCTTGTTTCCAGCCAAAATATCAAAAAATTCTTAAATCAAGAAGGATTTTCTAGACAAGTAAATAATTATTTTCTTGTTTTCAGAAAAGCAAGTCAAATTTTACGTTTTTGCTTAGTACAAGCAAAATAATCTGCCAATGGGGTAAGCAAAAAAATCTTATTTCAAACAGAAAACAAGATTATTTTAAGATTATTTTATTTTATTATTTTTTTGCTTACAAAAACAAACAAACAAGCAAGCCCTGCCCAGATTTAAAAAGTAATGCAAAAGTAAAGTAACGCGCTACTTTCCATAAAAAGTAACAAAGTAACTTAATTAGTTACTTTTTTAGGGAGAAACGCAATATTGTAATGCATTACTTTTAAAAGTAACTTTCCCCAACACTGCATAAGGATAGGAAAACGGTGTATGGTGTATGGTCTGATTTTACTGCAAAGAGTGCTGTTCTTGTACCTACACCAGAGTAAAAACTGCTCTGATTTAAAACAGGCCTTAATCTGTGGAAGGATGAATTAACTTTGACTTTTAAGACCCATAGAAACGCTGAGAGTTCAAATAATGCTGTTCAATGCAGTTTCAGCTTGGTTTCCATCTCACACTGTAGGATATACTCATTCTGTACATTTACAAGAACAGACTCATTCTGTTTCAATCTGAATAAATGAACATGAGAGTAGTTCACATTCACAAATGTGATCCTGGAGCACAAAACCAGTCTTAAGTCGCTGGGGTATATTTGTAGCAATAGCCAAAAATACATTGTATGAGTCAAAATGACTGATTTTTCTTTTATGCCAAAAATCATTGGGATATTAAGTAAAGATCATGTTCCATGAAGATATTTTGTACATTTCCTAACGTAAATATATCAAAACTTAATTTTTAATTAGTAATATGCATTGCTAAGAACTTCATTTGAACAACTTTAAAGATGATTTTCTGGATATTTAGATTTGCACCCTCAGATCAAACATTTTCAAACAGTTGTATCTCGGACAAATACATAAATAAATAAATAAATAAATTGACTTAAGAATGGTTTTGTGGTCCAGGGTCAAAAATGTCATTCAGAGTAAAGATCAATCTATTAAAAATACTGCTTGCTGCTCACTCAACACATAACTAAATTATTTGTCTCAAATAATATAGACGTTTTTAATATTATAATTAATAATTCCTTTGTTATAGCACTTTGTGAATTCATTTGTAAAAATAGAGTATATTTATTCTAAGAAATACAGAAGCATATCAAAATGAACACAAACACAGCTTCAACCATATTGAACCTCACACGATGAGCATTGTGTCAAGAAGATAAATGCTCATTTATATGAAACACATAACAAATAAATACATTTATGATTTAATCCTTGTTTAGACTCAGAAAAACATGATTTCATGCGATCGATCTGCTGCTTACCCAACCTGATCCAGGATGTCGAGTATATCGCTTTCCATCCTAAAAAACTGACATGTGATTAAATCAATGACAATAATGACATCGATCACATTAATGGAGGTTCACTTTTCATTTAAATCTCCGGAATGAATTCATCTGCACGCGCGTCTCCAGCAGCGCGTCTCTCAAACGAGACCGACAGGAAACCACAACAACACAAGAGTTCCGCTAAACTCTCTTCAGCAGTAGAGCATTTCAGTTCAAGGACGTCTCATTTAATATTTTCACTTTGGTAGGTGGACATCCATACAATATATACCATAGTAACCATATATAAAATACCGTAGATAATCATGGGTACTCTAATCATGGGAAGACGGTAAAACCGTAAGAATATGGCAAGCCGTTTTAACTTTTATTCATTTGCAGGATATGAATTCTTGATATCAACAATTCAGTTTTCACTATTCTTGATATCAGAAATAGGATTTTTACTAGTAACAATGGCAATTTTTGATATTAGGAATTACATTTCCACTAGAAAAAGGTTAATTATTGACATCAAGAATTGTATTTTCACTAGTTAAATGTCACCATAGACTCCCATTCAAACGTAATTGTTGATATCAAGAATTGATTTCTTACTAGTTAAAATGTCAATTTCACATATCAGAAATACAATTCTCACTATTTCTGATATCAATAATTACATTTTTACTAGTGACATTGTTCATTTCTGATATCATGAATGCGATTGTTACTAGTAAGAATGCATTTTAGATATCTGAAATTACTCTCCTAATTACTGATAACACAAATACATTTTCAGATATCAGAAATAAGAAATGTAACATGTTGAAATACATTTACAGATATCAACAATTGACATTTCAACTAGTGACAATTGAAATCTTAATATCAGGAATTGGTATTTTTTCTAGTAACAATGTAATTATTGATATCAAAAATAAAGTTTTTTTTCTAGAGAGAATTGTATTTCTGATATGTGAAATTGGAATTTTAACTAGTAAGAAATCAATTCTTGATATCAACAATTAAATTTGGAGTCTATGGTGACATTTAACTAGTGAAAATACAATTCTTGATATCAACAATTAGCTTTTACTAGTGGAAATGTAATTCCTGATATCAAAAAGTGCCATTGTTACTAGTAAAAATCCAATTTCTGATATCAAGAATTAGCATTTTAACTAGTGAACATTTAATTGTTGATATCAAGAATTCATATCCTGCGAATGAATAAAAGTTAAAACGGCTTGCCATAGTGAGAAAGAGACTCTCACAATCGGCCTCTTTTAATGACAGTAATGGATCATCATGCCAGTTACAAAATGCTATTTGTCATCATAATCTCTTGTATCATGTAAACATAATAAATCATTCTTCGCTAAATGTCTAAGTATAACCCTGAGGAAGACTGTATAATACAAATAGGCAGGACAGGAGTCTGAATCTGAGCAGTGATGATGACGTTATTAATCACGTGTTGTGTATTCTGTGTGATGTGCATTAATCGTTAAAAAGGATATAGTTGATCTGAAATTAAAATTCAGCCATTACTGTATTAAACTCAAGTCATTCCCAGATAGCACATGTACATCTGCAAGATGTCTGTTAAAGATCTCTCGATCTGGAAAGCATCTGCTGTGTACAAACAATCTGTAAGATGTCAGTTTGATGTCATCTTAAAGACATCTAATAGATGTCTATTTGACATCCGATAGGAAACGTCCAATAGACGTATTGCAGATGTCTTGCAGATGTCAAATAGATGTCTCCGAGATGTATGTGTGTATCAGGGTTAAAAGCCTGTTATTTTTTCTGTGGAACAATTCAGTGATCACATCAAGCTCCATAAGGTACAAAAACACTGTAAAATGAGATATTTGAGAAACTAATAAACCTGCCAATCAGAATAAGATTTCAGAGTTTTAGGGAATAACAACCAACATTCAGTGTATTTCTCACATGAAGAGTTCTGATGGAATTGTGTTTCATCAGTCTGTGTGAAATAAGGATGTCTGAAGAAAATCAAAGCAGTTCACATTCATGAGCTTCATTTTCTGAAGGAAGTGCTGCGTCTCAGTCCTCTGAGATATGAGCTGCTCGTGGTTCTCTCTCACAGAAGACTCTTCAGAGACTGGATTTGGATTCAGTGAAGAGATCCTGACCCGAGTTTGAGTTTTCATTTCTAACCCATTCATTTATTCACATACAGACTTTAATCCAAGTGTTTATCAAGTTTATTTATTTATTTTTGTAGGTTTGATTCTTTTATTCTGATCCCAGGCCCTAACCTTTCATTATAAAATGTAAAAATCCATCATACAAACATCTACACATTATTACACATGAAGACCTGTGATAATCTAACAAGACTGAAATAAACCATTCAATTATTGTGAAGAAATTATATTAAAGGACTAATTTAGCCAACAATAAACATTAGCTGAAAATGTGCTCACCTTCAGGCCATCTAAGATGTAGATGACTTTGTTTTGTTTGTTCACTGTCTCACCAGTGGATCCTCTGCAGTCAATGGGTGCCGTCAGAACGAGAGTCCAAACAGCTGATCAAAACATCACAATAATCCACAAGAAACCCATAACACCTCATAATGACGCCTCCTCCAGTGAAAAAGTCCATCTCCTGTTGTCTCTCACATCAAAATCCAGCCATATACTTGTTTAGAGCTGTTTTGTCTTGATCTGTGCAGATTTCTCTCCTGATTCAGACCAGATTATTGTTATGGACTCGTATTTTAGTTCAAAACATCTTAATTTGGATTTGTTTCAGCTTTTGTCTTCTCAAGATGTTAACTGATGGACTGGAGTGCTGAGGATTACTTTTGGATTATTCTGATGCTTCTATCACCTATTTGGACTCTCACAGATATTAATGCATTTATACACTGCAAAAAATGCTTTTCTTACTTAGATTTTTTGTCTTGTTTCTAGACAAAATATCTATAAAATCTTAAACCAAAAAGGATTTTCCAGACAAGCAAAAATTATTGTCTTGTTTTCAGAAAAAATAAGTAGAAATAACTTATAACAAGCAAAATCATCTTATTTCAAGATCTAGATTATTTTATAGCGTACCCCACTGGCAGATTATTTTGCTTGTTTTAAGCAAAAACTCACTTAATTATGACTTTTTTTTTCTGAAAACAAGACAATCATTTTTGCGTCTAGAAAATCCTTCTTGATTTAAGAATTGTTAGATATTTTGGCTGGAAACAAGACAAAAAAATCTAAGTAAGAAAAGCATGGGGGGGTCAGAATTATTAAAACAAAAATAGTTTCACATTATCTCATTTTATTTGCATTATCGTATTTTAATGAGTACATTAAGGCTAAATTATTTGTAATTAACGCCTTTAAAAAAAAAGCTACTAGCACAACTCTCGAATCTCAAAGTATCGCGTGAGTGGACTCTTTTCTCGTTCTGTTAATCCTGCTTTAATCTGCAAAGATTTGCTAAATAAACAAAATGGATGTTCGTCGTTATTTTAATAAACCAGCGCAAAAAAGCGTGGAGGACTTTGACATTTATTCTACTGCAGCTGATACTGACACAGCATCTGAGGCCGCGAACACCTCCGTCCCGGGAACGTGCAGTACAGTAACGTTACCTTTTTTGGTTTTTGATGCCATATGAAAGCTGGGCTCCAAACCTTTCCAAAACTGTTTTTATTTTGTCCATAGCTTGATCAGAACTGAAGTTATAGCTGTCTGAAGTTGGCTGATAGCTGTGATTTTCAGGAATGGAATTTTGAGAAAAACGAGTTTGAAGTGAGACGACTTTCACTTTCACTTCACGGGTTTAACGCTAGATGTCAGTAGCGCTATACTGCATTATTACACAAACAGACTAACGTCTTTTTTCCATTGTTTATCATAGGTATAGTCTCCGAACATTTGGTCACCCCTGGTATGTTTAAATAGCACGAATAATGTACCATGTAATTATAGTTTACATTTAGAAACACGAGAGCACCACAACTGTTTGTGCTCTGTGCATATGACGATCATTTCTGCTTGCTGCAATAAATCGCAGTTTTTCTGCACTTAACAAGTGGATTTTGCCAATATATTTTCAGAGATGATAGACAAGATGTTATAGAATAATAATTTAATGAAAACATAATTTTGACAAAATATTGACATTCGACCTATTTTTTGAATTTCCTTAAAACGTTCCAGTGCGACATCCGACGGGTTTTCCCAGATCACAGCATCACATATAGAACATAAATAATTGAAAAGTGGTAAAATAAGGTATATACAGTGTGTATTAAAAAAATAATAAAAAATCAGAGCTCGTGGTCTACCGGTAGGTGCCCCCCCAAGCAAAAATGTGAAACTCCGCCTATGTACTGCACTGGAGTTTAATGTTCTCCTCTTCTGCTGTGTGGAAGAGATGCTTCAATTTACACTGTTTTCCTTGGAAAATACCAGTAGAAATGATGTGAGAGTAATGACCAGATCTTCAATGTCAAACATTTTATTTGATCAGTACTGTAAAGATACTGTGTAACTACTGCTGCAAATGAGATGATGCTGATGTTCAGATCAGAGATGAGATCCACTGATGTAGATCTATCTGATGTGAATTCAATAATGAAGTGACTGTCTATATGATAACTGCATCTGAGTGAAAGCATATCATTTAAAACTGCTGAAATGTCAAGCAGTTTCTACACTTTCTTAGCTTTTTATTTGGTTTCCAGCCAAAATGTCTAAAAAAATCTAAAATCAAGAAGGATTTTCTAGACAGGTAAAAAATATTGTCTTCTTTTAAAAAAAAGTAGTTTAAATTAAGTGAGTTTTTGCTTGAAACAAGCAAAATAATCTGCCAGTGGAATAAGCAAAATAATCTAGTTTTCACCTTGAAATAAGATTATTTTGCTTACCCCATTGGCAGATTATTTAGCTTATTTTAAGCAAAAACTCACTTATGACTTCTTTTTTCTGAAAACAAATTTTTTTTGCTTGTCTAGAAAATCCTTCTTGATTTAAGTTTAGACATTTTATCTGGAAACAAGACAAAAAATCTAAATAAGAAAAGCATTTTTTGCAGTGTAAAGGAAGAAATAGACTATGCTCTACAACACACCCTTAGAGAAAACAAGGCAAAAAAAACATATCTTTATTTATATAGTTGACTCAAATGAAAACATCCCTTTAGCTCACTTCTGGGCACAATTGTTCCTAAAATACGATATACACAAATACACCCACAGATCACTATTTTAAATTCTGTTTTTATTTTTATGGTAATGTTAACTGATGTGATAAGTGTATGTGTAACATAAAAACAGTTACAAACATTTGTATGCATATTTACATTGTATATTTATGAAAGTAACGAGCTACATCTGTATACAGAAAATACAACTATGACGTGAGTTACTGAACTATAAATATTACATCATATATTTAGTATTTTCAAACCGTGATAGAAATATACCTATACATCGATATAAAGCGATCGAAGCGGAGCTGTGAGCGAACGGCGGATGTGAGGCACTTCTTCAGATGGAGGAGAACAAAGGCGACGGCACTAAAACTGAACGAGTTCACAGGCTCAGAAAACCACCGAAACACTGCAGAATCAAGAACACGAGCACTGAAGCGCCGGCACACGACGACAGGAGCGAGAGAAGAGCCAACACTGATGTTATGCATTCCAGAGTTATATTTCCACGACCAGAAAATGAAAACAACCATAGCAGCACGCGATCAAACCGGCAGTCGCACGAACGCGACGTCCGGTCCGGATCCGAGCGGTTCTCCGCAGACGCGAGCCATTCGCGAGAGAAAGCCTGGCGAGGGTTAAACGAGAACTAGCGATTAACAGTCATCCGATAACAGATTAAATCTTGCGATGCGGTTAGTGATTGTTTCTAGCAGCTTCATAAGACGAGCTTCAAAACGTTTGTTCCGCGCGCTATATTCGCCGTCGTCCGGCGATACAAAACTAGAGAGGATCTCGATTAAAACCTCGGACGTCGTTTCCGTCGTCTCCACTACTTTTCAATGTGAAACAATATTAACGTGTACACAACGCTGCCAAATCCACCCTCGGCGGCCGGAGGTCCGAGAGCGGCTCGTGGAAACACTTGCATAGAAAGTAAACCGTCTCGCTTTCCCACAACACCGACAGATCATCTCTGCACAAAACATCTGATTATTAGTCAAAAAGCAACATAAACATGCATGTCGAACGCTTATATTCCAGCGTCAGGAGGTTTCAGTTCAGGGTTTTAAACCGTCCGAGAAGCGTAAGTGCCGTTTAGCGCACCTCTCCGTCTCCGTCAAAGAAAAAAGGCCACGGTTAATAACTGCACGAAGAAGCCGAGAAATCCCTTTAGCGCACATGTGTTAGATCTCTGTACAAGACACGACGATAGCATTATTGTTATTTCTTCACACAGTTAGACGCGTCGGGGACGTGCGCCTGCTCCCAGCGTCCGCGCGGCGAGGGCGCTCCTCTTCGCGTCTGCGGCTCCTCCGGTTCCCGGCCGCTGTCTCCACGAGCTCCAGTCGAGCGGTGAGCGACGCTTCGCCCGTCTCGGGCCACGGAAAACGCCGGGCTCAGCCCGCGGCCTTGTGCTTGCCTCCGCAGCAGCGACACGCCTCTCCGCATCGGTGGCAGGCGCGCAGCGGCGGGTAGCAGCACATGCAGGGCGCCAGCAGAGACAGACCCAGCAGCGCCAGCCAGCGCACGCAGAACTGCTCCTCTCCGGCGTCGCAGGAGCACGGGTCCGAGAAGTCGCCCTCCGAGTCGGACATGCAGTGGTAGAGCATGCTCTCGGCACACAGCATGCAGCTCACCTTGTAGATGCACTGCTCGATGGGGTCGGGCGCGTCCTGGCACTGACCCCGCCGGTTGTCCTCGCGGTTGAACATCTCGCGGCAGTAGATGCAGCGCGAGCGCTCTCCGTCCTCGCGGCGCCGCCGGGACGCCTTGCCCTTGCCGAGGGCCGCCGGCTGCCGCGTCTCCACCGAGTCCTTGCTCGCTCCCTCTCCGTACGGACGCTCGCTCTTCTTGCCGTCCGGTTTGGAGAAGATGGTCGAGGCGTCGGGTTCCTCTCGCTCAGGGTCCTGCTTCCAGAGGACGGGGTGTCTGTAATCCTCGTAGCCTCGGATGAGGACGTCCTTCCGTGGGTTGATGCGGACGATCTCCTCCTCGTCCACCTGAAAGCTCACGTGACGCCTGCTGTTGAAGGAAACCTGCGAAGACGACGACACAGAAACATGGTCAACGCAGGCAACGGCAAACAGTGGTGTATAAAGCACCTGAAAGCCACACTTAAGTAGAACTACAGATATTTTACCAGAAAACGACTTTGGTAGACGTTCAAGTCACCGTTACTTGAGTCTTAAAGTATGTGATATTTATTGTATTTGTTTTATAGTAAATGTACTTAAGTATTGAAAGTAAAAGTACAAGTAAATGCAAAATAGAAAAGAAGCAAATAAATATATCTAAAATGTTCATAAATAGCAAAATTGTGTTCTGTTTTAACTTTTCTTCCATTTTGTGTTTTTGTGTAAGAATAAGAAGCACTTCATCTGGTTTAGTGTCTTTCATTCCAACATAAGAAAACATTTCTGGATTCTGCATTTGAAATAGCATTTAGATGTATAGAGGGGGGAACCTGATGCATTTAAATGGCAGTTGCAGATTCATTAGGTGTAATGTTTAGTTAAAACATTGAATACTGATATTTGAAATAATTTAAGACATGAAAAATAGTTGAAATGTGAAATTAAAACCACCAGTGGTCACAAGTGAGTCACTGAGATTCAACAGATTCATTAAAACAGCTGACTGTGTTAATGAGCGAATCACTGAATCATTTTGATCAGCCGATTCATTCAAAACGCTGATTCATTTAATAAGTAAACACCGTCCATTGCTCAGAGACACAAAACAGTGCTGTGATTTGTGTTTGGAACTATTTTCATTGCAAAATTGAGCAAAAGCAAGCAATATGATGATGTCTAAAAGGTAAGCCACTTAATTGCTTTACTGAACTTGTATAAAATGATTATTAAATGTGTTATCATGCTAAAAACGGTACTCTCTGTGGGATATAGATCAAGTTAATTAGATCAAATTATAGAAATATAAAATACAGAATCATTTTAGCGTCTACAATTTAGAAAGCCTGTAATTTAGAGTTTTAATAGACTAATAAATGGAGGTGCTGCACTCTGTGTGTGATTTGCTGATATAGCCTACTTGATAATGTATTATGATGAAGTATTATTACTTTACATTACATCACTAACAGCAACAAACCTGAAAAACTGTTAATATCTGCTCTGACAACCAGCTGAATTGCGAAGTCCTAAAGTAACGGGTTTGCATTTCTGCACTTCCATGCAGTCTTTAAAGGGGTCATCGGATGCAAAGTTCACTTTTGAATGTTGTTTGAACATAAATGTGTTTTGGCGGTGTTTGTAACCTATAATGATAAAAATACACCTAGTGGTTTTTATTTAATCTGTAAAAACAATTTCCCCTTTTTTCAAATCTAGCTATTCTCCCGCCCTGAATGAGTCTGATGATCATTGTCTCGATGCCGGAGCAGGGATGTAGACAAGAATGTCTCCTAAGCGATTGAGGTGGTTGACTTTTGTTTTTAAAGGAAATGTGCCTCCTGATCTACATAAATGTGTCTGTGTTCGCACTAATCATCTGTGATCCTGTGTGATTTTTTTAATGTATCTTTGCAATCTCCTTTCCTAATACTGTGCTGGTTAGCAAATTGCACAGCTAAAGTAAACAGACTCTCAGAGCATGGCTCATCACATTTGCATTTAAAGGACCATGCAACAGAATGGACTGATTTTTGCAGAGCTGATTCTGAGAAGCTAAAAGGGTGTTGTTTTACACTACTATTGAGAATTTTTAACCAAAGTATATTATAGACTTTTCATTAAGACCCTAAAGAATTATATCAAACTTGTGGGAAATGGGCATCTGATGACTCCTTTAAAGAACTAAAATTTAAGCTACAATTGTAAAGTCTTTCTTCTACCGGTTCTTCTACAATTGGTTGAACACCTAGATATTTATATTTTTGATGGTGTATAGCCTACATTTATTTATTTATTTATTTTTACTTCTGATAATTGTATTTAGGCTTTAAAATTCATAAAAATGTGCTTGTTTGTAAAGATTATCATGATGGACAAAACGTAAGAATTGTGAACTTCTGTTGGACACAGAGCTTATTTTCAGAAAAGAACCCAAAAGCCAATGGAAAAGCCTGTTGGGTTTTTGTGGAGGAAGCCAGAGTGATGCAAACTTACAGTCTACTAAAATACACTGCAGCACTGTATTTGACTCAATTTTGATAGGAAATGAACTTCCAACACACAGTAAGTGTTATATGTTGTGTGAGAGCGTGTGTGTTGTACCTGCGGAGGCAGGAACCGCTGGCTGGCGGTAAGAGCCTCTTCGAAGGGCTGAGCTCGAATGTAAGAGCTGCGGAAGGGTTCAGTGGACACGACTCCACGAGGACAGAAGACGTCCCTCACCGGCGTACCGACAGACACCGTCTCCTGTCAAACACAGAAAACTCACACATTAGCTTGACCTACTGTGAACTTCACCCACAAATGAAAACATGCTCACCCTCAGACCATCCAAGATTAGGATGACTTTGTTAGTTCATCTGATTTGTAGAAATGTGTGATTTCATCACTGTCTCACCAATGAATCCTCTGCAGTGAATGGGTGCCGTCAGAATGTCGGGGCCGAGCGCCATTTCAAATGCCCCGTTTCGGAGAAATTGAATTAAATCTGGTCCGGTCGGAAAGCGGCGTCAACGTGCGGTTACAAAACACTTCATGTTTGCATTCATACATTTGGAAGTGAATTTTATCCAAAGTGACTTACATTGCACATTAAGGAATCATTTGCTCACTGATGAATCCTCTGCAGTGAATGGGTGCCGTCAGAATGAGAGTCCAAACAGCTGATAAAAAATTACAATAATCCACACCACTCCAGTCCATCAGTTAACATCTTGAGACGACAAAAGAAAAAGATTTAAGACACTTTTAACTAAAATACAAGTCTGTATAACATTTCCGCCAGTGAAAAAAGTTCATTTCCTGTTGTCATCCAGCCACATATTTGTTTAGAGCTTACATATTTGTTTTGGCTTGTAAACGGTGCTTGATCTGTGCAGATATCTCTCCTGATTCAGACCAGACCACTTTTTCACTGGAGGAAGCGTTATTATGCATCTTGATGGATTTGTTTCAGCTTTTGTCTTCAAGATGTTAACTGATGGATTGGAGTGCTGTGGATTATTGTGATGTTTTTATCAGCTGTTTGGACTCTCATTCTGACGGCACCCATTCACTGTGAGGATCCATTGGTGAGACGATGGAATGCCATTTCTACAAATCTGATGAACTAACAAACTCCTCTACATAACGTATGGCCCATGGGTGTGCACATGTTCAGAAAGTTTTCTTTGTTGTATTATATATAGCATTAAAACTGAAATGAAATCATGAAGCTCATACGCAGTTACATACTGCAGTTCATTTACAGCTGCAGCTTAGATTAACACACAGATAAATGTAGTATCTGCAGTGTGATTAGGGTTAGTGTGGTTCTGTTGTATTATGAATGAATCTTTCATAGATACACAAAACAGACATACATCAACATTACAATCTAAAATCCTGATGTTAAAGCTCTTGGGCTTTAAATGCGTGAACGACTGAAATAGATGTGAGTCGGTGTGAGTCACTCATCATGAGCAGAGACTGCAGGAACAGCAGAGGGAGCTCTGAACCTGTGTGCATGTGTACAGACGCTCAAACAGACATGAGTCACGTGTGACGCCTCTGACCACAGCGAGAGCAGGTCTCATCACTGATCATCACACTCCCGAACCAGACCCTCCACATGAACCGGCCCATCATGACATGGACTGACAGTTTCACACTCCTCACCTGTGACTGACACTCTCTCTCTCTCACACACACACACACACACACACACACACACACACACACACACACACACACACTGCGACCAGTGCTACATCATGTGACAACAAGCAGCTGACGCGCTCACATTTCAAGAAACAGAAAGAGGAAATATCACACTTACTCTGAATAACGCAGAATGTGTGTGAATGTGTATATGTGTGAAAGTGTGTGTGTCCGTGTCCAGGTCTGTGTTTATAACTGTTTGCTCCTGTAATGAACGTCCTCTGGTTGCTAAGAGACGCTTCCTGTTACTTTAGTCTCCCCTAACTCCTCTTACACACACACACACACACACACACACACACACACACACACGTTGTGTTTCCATGTTTTATGGGGACATTCCATAGGCGTAATGGTTTTTATACTGTAAAAAACGTATTTTCTATGGCCCTACACCTAAACCTAGCCCTCACAGGAGACTGTGCATACTTTTATTTTCTCAAAAACACTCATTCTGTATGATTTATAAGCCTGTTTCCTCATGAGGACCTCACAAATGTCCCCACAAGGTCAAAATTTACTAGTTTTACCATCCTTGTGGGGACATTTGGTCCCCACAACGTGATAAATACCAGCACACACACACACACAGACAAAATCACTACGCTCCATCTAAAGAATCGGGAGAAAAGTAGATCTGCTGTCTGTGTGTTGTGATGAGTCCTGGTCAGATGTTTACACATGAGGATCTTTCCATACTGACACACATACACAGACCAAAAGCCTGAACTCCCAGCATGCCTTGCGGCGGACAGCAGCTCTACTGTAACTGAAGCAGAGCGTCGCTCACCTGCTGCTCTGACAGAAACACACGTGACTGGCTGCGGCTTGGCATCACCATGGAGACACGCTGACTGCGACTCTCCTGCTGCCTAGCAACAGGCGTGTGATTGGGTCCGATCATGGCTGATCTACACGGCATTTTTAGCTCTTAATCTATGAATGAATCAAACGCGACACTGC
>CM065135.1:235000-305000 GCA_033026305.1 Cirrhinus molitorella
GGAAAGGCGTACTTGCGGAGGCCCCGAGGCCAGCTGTGTGCCAGAGCGTCCCTGCCGAGGGGGGCCTGAGTCAGGGAGAAAAAGAGCTGGCAGTGGGAGGACTCTGGGGAAGCAAACAGGTCCACCTGAGCTTCCCCGAATCGACTCCAAATTAGCTGAACCGTCTGGGGGTGGAGTCGCCATTCTCCAGGAAGGGTGAGCTGTCGTGAGAGCACGTCGGCTGCACGATTCAGCTCTCCTGGAACGTGAACGGCCCGCAGCGATTTGAGCCGCGTCTGACTCCAGAGGAGGAGATGGCGGGCGAGTTGCGACAGACGACGGGAGCGCAGACCACCCTGATGGTTGATGTACGCTACGGTCGCTGTGTTGTCCGTACGGACAAGCACGTGCTTGTGGCGCAGCAGCGGAAGAAACCGCCGGAGCGCCAGAAACACGGCCAGCAACTCGAGGCAATTGATATGCCACTGCAGTCGAGGTCCTGTCCAGGAGCCCGAGGCTGACTGCCCGTTGCACACAGCACCCCAGCCCGTCGTGGAGGCATCTGTGTTGACCACAACATGCCTGGACACCTGTCCTAGGGGCACTCCTGCCCGGAGGAAAACAGGGTCCGACCACGGGCTGAACAGGCGGCGACATTCCGGAGTAACGCCCACCCGGAATGTGCCGCGGTGCCATGACCATCTCGGGACTCGGTCGTGTAGCCAGCGCTGAAGCGGTCTCATATGAAGCAGCCCGAGCGGCGTAACTGCGGCTGCGGCTGTCATATGCCCCAGGAGCCTCTGAAAATCTTTGAGAGGGACCGCTGTCTTGTGCCTGAAAGCCTTCAGGGAGTTCAGCACTGACTGGACGCGCTCGTTGGTGAGGCGTGCTGTCATGGTGACCGAGTCCAGCTCCATACCGAGAAAAGAGATGCTCTGCACAGGGGAGAGCTTGCTCTTCTCCCAGTTGACCCGAAGCCCCAAGTGGCTGAGGTGCTGCAGCACCAGGTCCCTGTGTTCGCACAACATATCTCGCGAGTGAGCTAGAATCAGCCAGTCGTCGAGATAGTTGAGGATTCTGATGCCCTTCCGCCAAAGGGGGGACAGGGCACCCTCCGCGACTTTGGTAAAGACGCGGGGAGACAGGGACAGGCCAAATGGGAGGACTTTGTACTGATATGCCCGACCCTCGAAAGCAAACCGAAGAAACGGTCTGTGTCGAGGCAGAATCGAGACATGAAAGTACGCGTCCTTCAGGTCGATGGCTGCAAACCAATCCTGGTGTCGTACGCAAGACAGTATGCGTTTCGAGGTAAGCATCTTGAACGGTAGCCTGTGAAGGGACCGGTTCAACACTCGAAGATCCAGGATCGGTCGTAACCCACCCCCTTTCTTGGGCACGATGAAATAGGGACTGTAGAACCCTGATTTCATCTCGGCTGGAGGGACAGGCTCGATTGCGTCCTTCGCCAGGAGAACCGCAATCTCCGCCCGTAGAACAGAGGCATCTGTGTCCGAACGAACAGACGTGAAATGGATGCCTCTGAACTTGGGCGGTCGCCTCACGAACTGAATCGCGTAGCCGAGTCGTACCGTCCTGATCAACCACGGGGACGGACTGGGAAGCGCTAACCAGGCTCCCAGTCGACGTGCCAGTGGGATCAACGGAGCAGTAACTGACGTGCCGGGGGTGGGGCAGCCGGGGGGGGGAAGGGGAAGGGGGCTCATCCCAGAAAGCGGGGCGTTCTGGAGAAGAGCTGAGCTGCACGGGGCAGCGCTTACCTTCCCTGGATCCCGCGCTGGCGAATTCAGGCTCCGAGTCCGAGTCCGAGGAGGCAGTGCGTCGCTCAGGAACGAAACTCGGGGCACTAGGCCCAGAGGTGAAGAAAATTGCTCTTTTTGTGAAAATTTGGGTACCACTGACCCGGAGGTCAGTGGCAGCAGCGATGTTATCTGGCCCCGGCCCTCCCCCGGGGCTGGGGGGACTGATGGTGACGTCCCCCGAAGAGCAATCTCCCTCATCTCCGGGCAGCCCGTGTCAGGGCCGCTTCGCAGACTTGCGGGTGGTTTTAGCGGGCCGCTGAGTCTCGGGCTGCGCCGCCTTCCTGCGACTGGCTCTACGCCCGGGCTGAGAGGTCTTGGGCTCAGCTGGTGGTGCAGGGGGCGGAGCAGGAGCCGCAGCCGCAGGGGGGCGCCCTCGGCGACGAGCAGCCTGAGGCCTGGCACCCGACGGCTTGGTGGCACTGCGCCGGGGCAGGATGTGGCTTATGGCCTCAGACTGCTTCTGGACCGCTGAGAACTGCTGGGCGAAGTCCTCAACGGTGTCGCCGAAGAGGCCGGCCTGGGAGACGGGTGCGTCGAGAAAGCGAGCTTTGTCGACGTCAGCCATCTGCGCCAGGTTCAGCCAGAGATGGCGCTCCTGGACTACCATTGTAGACATCACCTGACCGAGGGCCCGCGCCGTTACCTTCGTCGCCCGGAGGGCGAAGTCAGTAGCCGAGCGCAGTTCCTGCATCATCCTTCGGTCAGAACTACCCTCGTGCAGTTCTTTTAGTGCTTTGGCCTGATAGACCTGCAGGGTGGCCATCGCATGCAGGGCTGAGGCAGCCTGGCCCGCCGCATTATAAGCCCTCGCAGCAAGCGCTGACGAGAGCTTACAAGCTTTGGACGGGAGACGCGGACGGTCCCGCCAGGTGGCGGCGTTTTGCGGGCACAGGTGCACCGCAACCGCACGCTCCACCTGCGGGACATCCACGTACCCCCTGGCTGCCCCGCCATCGAGGGTAGTGAGAAGGGAGGAGCCCTGACGTGTACGAGCCGAATAGGGGGCTTTCCACGTCTTGGTGAGCTCCTCATGCACCTCGGGAAAGAAAGGCACTGGGGCGGAGCGAGGTGTGGCGACGTCGCTACTCGCGCCCAGATACCAATCGTCGAGCCGCGAGCGTTCGGGAGAAGGCGCTTTAGACACCTCCAACCCGATACTCGCGGCTGCCCGACGGAGCATGGCCGCCAGTTCTGCGTCCGCCTCCGACTGAGCAGCCGCCGCAGCGGGGGGCTGCCCAGTAGAAGCTTCCGCATCAGCAGGCGTAAGCCCCTCCTCTGATGCAGTGATGGACATCCTGTCATCCTCTGGAGCGCCAAAGGTAACACTAGGTCCAGCTGGTGGACGAGTGCTGAGCTTTGGCAACTCCACGGGGCCACGCTTTGAGGAACCGGACTTCCGCGGGGGCTGGCCCGACGGAACGTTCGGCACTGTCACCCTCAGATCACCTTCACCTCTAACCAATGCAGCCGAGGAGCCGGGACGGCCCGCCGAACTGGAAGGGGTAGAGGATGAAGGGCGCCATCTCACGAACGAGAGGCGCGATCGTAGCGTGGCCATGGACATGCGCTCGCAATGAGTGCACGATCCATCCACAAACGCCGCCTCAGCGTGTTCTCGGCCCAGGCACGAGAGGCAGCGCTCGTGGCCGTCATTAGACGACAGAAAACCACCACATCCAGCAGCACACGGTCGGACAGACATCCCGGAAGACGCTATCGACGACCGTGTAAGAAAATTGCTCTTTTAGATCGGCGTGCCCCAGGGAAGGCTTAGCCAAAATCGCTGGTCTGGCACAGATGCCGGCAGCGCCGGTAACGCGATCGAGCAGGAAGTTAGCAGGAACAGGAGCAGGAACAGTTTCAGGTTCTTCTCCGTCTTCTTTCTCTTCTATTGGAACAGCTCACAGGCGAGGCTCCGAAGCAGAAATCTGAATGAGTGGATGCACGCCGCCATCTTATATACCCGTATGTCCGGGGGAGTGGCGCGGCATGCAAATTCCACTCGCCAATGTTCATTGGCTTTTTCTCTTTAGCTCAGAGGTGATAGGGTCTCGTTGCCGATCCCCCAATATTACGTCATTGACGTAACGTCGTAGAGAACGACTGAGGGGGAACCGATGTTTTCTAAATGAAATCTAACTGTAAAACATAATCATCTATGGGCTGATGTCTGAGTTGTGAAATGTGAGCGTGTGATTCTGGATCAGTGTTTTCACAACACAGCGCTCAGGCCACGAGACACAGGGAATCAATCAAGACAGACGTCCATCTGCGTGTGTCTTGTGCAATGATGGATTACTGTATCATTTTACATTATATTATAATATAATAGCATTTTTTATATTGTACATTATTGAAAGGTCTTAATAATCCCCTGAACGATCCTGGGATTCTCTCAGCAAACACTGCTGAATTCAATGATTAATTCCCTTTAACTGTCACTCCCTATTTTGAACACAGACGTGAAAATGCACTATCCAAATTAAAATGTATAATTCATGGACGAAAACATTTTGTAATTTGATTTTCATGTACAATTTCCATGATAATGCAATGTCTGATTTTAAAATGGCTTTCAAAGGATGAATTTTGAGATTTTAAGTCTTCAAGTGATATATATAATTTCTTATGATTTCTAAAGTGTGGGAAAAAGGCAACAAAGAAAGTCTTTTTGTGAAAAAGGTCTGAACCCCTGTTATGATGTAAATTTCATGGGGTGCACTCTTGTCATAAATTAATCTATTACTTTTTCTACATATTTTGTAACACAAAACAGTGGTAAAATATCTATTTAGGAGTCTTAGACCTTAGACCTAGGAGTTATTTGAAATATGGTGAAGTAAACGTAGGTGTCCCAGTGACGGGACGGTGACAGTTAAAGGGTTAATTCCCTTTAACTGAAAATTTGTTTGCCGTTTCTTTTTTGCATTGATGACACATTACCTTCCTATTTGATACTGTAAAGTTGCTTTGAAATGCAGTTCCATCATCATCATCATCATCATCATCACTGTGCAGGAGCTCCAAACAAACACTTCCTGTGAGGTCACGATGATGTCACGTTACCGTTTTGTCTTTGAGCCGCTCTCCGTGGATGAGGAAATCCGCTCCGTCGGCCTCGGTCCGGCTGGCCTTGTGTACCGTGACGCAGCTGAGTCCTCCGCCGCCCAGAGGAAGCCACCCGCCGCTGGAGTCATCGCGAGTCATGACCACCGCTCTCACACGCGCGTAACTCTCACTGCGGGACCACAACACACTCACATCACCCACAGATCACTTAGGGACATGCATATGAGTGCCCTGTAATTACATTTATTACACTGCTTCGTGGAATACTCGCTTCTGATTGGTCAGTTGCCACATTCCAAGGGTTGTTATTCCCAGATAACAACCGCTAAAACTAATAACACAGGCTCATCCGGGTTCTTCGAATCATATCGACCGTTAGTGATTATGCGCATCACTCCGCTGCTGTCTGCCGCATATCAGTCACTGACACTTTGGCTCCATCTTGTGGCTGAAACGCTTAACTACGATTTGAAATGTGTGAAAATGAAATCTGTGCCCATTGTTTAGCTACTCAAGTAAGTTACGAAGTAGCCAGTAAAGACGGTGCGCTGCGTGCGGCCAGGAACTATTTTTTTCGCGGAAGCTTTGCTTTCATTTAAAGACCTTGTAAATAAGTGAAACATTACTCAGATCAATGTTTCTTGTCTATTTTTTGGCTTTTGTAGCAAGAAGCCGTGTAATAAGTGGGATAATGTAGATCCAGCAGATTGTTATCTGATCTACATTATCCCTTACTTAAAGTATGTGCATTTAATGAGCTTTTGGAGTAACACTCCCATCATAACCAAAGCGGTGCAACCCAACTATACTATAACCAGCATAATAACGCAAGTTACCTAATAATATAACTTTTCTAAAGTAACTAGTAAAGTAACGCATTACTTTTTAATTTACAAGAAAATATCTGAGTTACTTTTTTTAAAAAGTTAGTTTTTGTTTCCTTTATGTATTTAATCCCATTTCATTAACCAATGACACTGCAAAAATACTTTACTTACTTTGAATTTTTTGTCTTATTTTTTAGCCAAAATATCAAAAAATCTTAAACCAAGGATTTTCTAGACAAGTAAATAATAATTTTCTTGTTTTCAGAAAAAAACAAGTCAAAATGAAGTGAGTTTTTGATTAGAACAAGCCAAATAATCGGCCAATGGGGTAAGCAAAAAAAAATAAAAAATCAATTTCAAACAGAAAACAAGAGTATATTGCTTACCCCATTGGGAGATTATTTTGCTTGTTTCAAGCAAAAACACACTTAATTTTGACTTGTTTTCAGAAAAAAATTTAAGTTAGAAAGGCATTTTTTGCAGTGTACTAAAAAGCGAAACGTACTTTAGATTCACTTCATTTCATTTTGGTGTGAAAGGGCTTTTGCATTTGCTAAGAATCAAACATTTTTTTATATTACAAACAAACAAGCAAGCCCTGCCCAGATTTAAAAAGTAACGCAAAAGTAACGCAACGCATTACTTTCCATAAAAAGTAACTAAGTAACGTAATTAGTTACTTTTTTAGGGAGTAATGCAATATTGTAACGCATTACTTTTAAAAGTAACTTTCCCCAACACTGACTATAACCCTATAACCTAACCATGCAGTAAATGTGGGAACTTTCCAGAACATCTAGTTACACTGTAAAATCACAGTCTTGCAGCATATTTAACATAAAATCAGGGATGTTCTGGGCATCGGGAACAGCGGGACATAGTGGGAATAGTGAGGGAGACCTCCAAAATATTTATTGTTAGGTCACATTTTACTTAAGGGCTCCATTAGTTAACATTACTTAATTAATTAGTTAACATAAACTCCCAATGAAAAAGTCTTCTAAATATTCATTAATCTTAGATAATTCCAATATAATAATAACATTTTTTTTTTTTAAATAAACCGAGCTAACATGAACTAAAAGTTGTGTTATTTTTAAAAAGATAAGCTTTTGTTCGTTGATCATGTTAACTAATATTAATTAACTAATAAGATCTTACTGTAAAGTGATACCTACTGGTCTTTTAATTCTTTAGCACTTCAATCTGTGTAAAATTCTGAACTTTATACATTTTTTGTGTATTGCTTTATTGTGTTTTGATGTTGAGAAATTTGTTATTATACTGTATTATGACATCACTTTTTTACAACTAAATTTCAATATCATTATAATACCGTATACCGTGATAAAAACATAAGCAATATATTGCAACATCAAAAAATTAGCCAAAAGTGCAAAAAGCAGTAAAGTGGGTATAAGTTAAATAATTTAAGTGTAGATAAAGCATTTCTATAGTAATATATTACAGATGGATACATACTATGAACATAAGTGGAGTATGTACTATAAACATAATATACAGATGGTTATATACTATAGACAGAAATGTACAAATGGAATATCTACACTGTGCAATAATGTGCAGTGTATATTAAATAGTGAACAATATTAAATACTGCAAGTGAAATTATGATTACTAATAGGACTAGTTAATCTCTGAATTCTATAGCAAGAACTTCTTACTCTTTAGATGTTTTGATTTAATTTTAACTGATGCAGTAAGAGCCTGATTAAAGATAAAGTGTCTTACCGTTTACATAAAAGAAGATAATTTGAGGAATTCTTGTTATTTTTTCTTTTGTCCATACAGTAGAAATCAAAGGTCACCAGAATGGTTTGGTAACATTCTACAAAATATCTTTTGGTGTTCCACAGAAGAAAGCAAGTCATTCAGGTTTGGAGCGACATGAGGGCGAGGAAATGATGACAGAATGTATTAGCAATACATTTCCCGCATTCTAGCTCAAAATCAATACTTTACTGTCAAGTGCATTTACAAAAACGCATTATTAAGTTTGCAACTGATGTGAATTCAGTAATATCTATCATTGTTTATTTATTTGTTTATTTACTCCGATTGAAAGCCGTAAAATCAGGAAAGCATTCAGAATTTTAACCCCAGTCCAGCCCTGCATAAAATTAAAAATCTGATTTCACTCTTTGTTTAAATTCAGCATTCATACTTCTAGAGACCAACAGATGAAAAACAACACCTTAAATGTGCTGAAGACAAACTGAACTGAAATCAGACAGAAAAGCACACTACTGTTTTCATGTCAGTAACGATGGCCTGCTGATGAAACACCACAGATCTCACAGTTAAACACGGAAACACACTCATAATGTTCACATGACAGCGGCCGGTCCATTTGATGACCATTTCATCAGGCCGGAAACAGCAGAGGGCAAAGGTCGGCGCAGGCGCAGCCTCTGGGTCAGTCATTAAACCCGTGAGGCTTGCAGAAGGAAACGGTGATGAATATTTCACAGAGGAAACCAAAACAAACCTCAAAGCACTTCTATCCTCCTGTAAATGAGTCACGAGAACTGACTCTTAGCAAATGTATCATTTGAATGTTTAAATAATTAACTTATTCCAATTTTTCAAAACAAACCTGTACAATATAATACACGCTAGAACAATCACAAAAACAGGCAGGCAGAGAAATATTACATCTTTGTTTTAATGTTTGTGTATTTTATGCCATATGTGACCCTGGACGACCAAACCAGTCTTATGTTGCATGGGTATATTTGTAACAATAGCCAAAAATACATTGTATGGGTCAAAATTTTTATAAAATTTAATAAAATTTTACTTTTATGCCATAAATCATTTGGATATTAAGTAAAGATCATGTTCCATGAAGATATTTTGCAAATTTCCCACTGTAAATATATCAAAACGTAATTTTTGATTAGTAATATGCATTGCTAAGAACTTCATTTGGACAACTTTAAAGGCAATTTTCTCAACATTTAGATTTTTTGGCGCCCTCAGATTACAGATTTTCAAACAGCTGTATCTCGGCCAAATATTGTCCTATCCTAACAAAACATACATCCATGAAAAGCTTATTTACTCAGCTTCCATGTGATCTATAAATCTCAATTTCGAAAAATTGACACTTAAGACTGGTTTTGTGGTCCAGGGTCACATATAATGTGCCATAATGTACTGGACAGACAGATGCGGGTCATCAGGGGCAGCGTTCGCATTCACAGCATCGTCTACAGGAGGATACCAGCATCACACAGACTAACTGAAGCACATTCAACACCTCAGTACTGCAGAATACACTACAGATGATCTACAGATGTGCTCTTGAAACAAACAGTAAACTATAGTGCGATTAATCGCATACAAAATAAAAGTTTATGTTTACATACTATATATTTGTGCACTGTGTATATTTATTATGTATATATAAATACACACACATGCATGTATATATTATGGAAAAATATTTTAGAATTATATCTAAAATATTTATAATTATTTATAATCTAAATTGTATACAGGTATAAATATATATACAAATAAATATTTTGTTTTAATATATACATGTATGTGTGTGCATTTATATGTACATAATAAATATACAAAGTAAACACACATATAGTATGTAAACATAAACTTTTATTTTGGATGCGATTCATCGCGATTAATCGTTTGACAGCCCTACTACAGTAACTTCCAAACCTGCATGAGCTTATTTCTGCTGTTGTACACAAAACACAATCTTCTGAAAACTAGAAGTCGACCGATATTGGATTTTACCGATTGGACCACACTGGCCGATACCGATTAATCGACCGATAGTTTGTAAAATGGATACTGAAGGGAAACTAAAACAGTGGTCTACCATTTAAAAAAAGGACTGTAAAAGAATGAATGTATTAATATTAATTACATATTTAAAAATATCAGCAAATGTTGAAATTAACACACTGACAAGGAACAATACTTATATTCTACAGCTTTTATTAATCTTAGTTAAAGGGTTACTCCACCCAAAAACGAAAATGTTGTCATTAATCACTTACCTCCATGTCGTTCCAAACCCGTAAAAGGTTCGATCGTCTTCGGGACACAGTTTAAGATATTTTGGATGAAATCCGGTAGCTTTTTGACTGCCCATTGACTGCCAAGTAAATAAAACTAGTAAGGTCAAGAAACATATGAAAGACGTTGTCAAAATAGTCCATCTGCCATCAGCGGTTCAACCATAATTCTAAGCTACGAGAATACTTTTTGTACGCAAAGAAAACAAGTCAAAATCAACAATTCGTCTCCTCTATGTCAGCGTAGCACCATTTTGGAAAGTATCCACTGGACGCAAACAACGTACGCTATACCACAATACACGGATATGTTTTCTACGTGTTTATGCGCTATTATTCAAAAGAAAACAGCGCATCCTTGTGTTGTGGCTGATACAGAACAGCGTACGTTGTTTGCGTCCAGTAGATACTTTCCAAATTGGCGCTATGCTGACATAGAGGAGACGATTGTTGACTAAAGTCGTTATTTTTGTTTTCTTTGTGTACAAAAAGTATTCAAGTAGCTTTGTAAAATCACGGTTGAACCGCTGATGGCAGATGGACTATTTTGACAACGTCTTTCATATGTTTCTGGGCCTTGACAGTTTTATTTACTTGGCAGTCAATGGGACAGTCAAAAAGCTACCGGATTTCATCCAAAATATCTTAAACTGTGTCCCGAAGATGATCGAACCTTTTACGGGTTTGGAACGACATGGAGGTAAGTGATTAATGACAACATTTTCATTTTGGGGTGAACTATCCCTTTAATGCTACAAATGGACTCTTATTGTGAAGAGTTATCTTTTTATATCAACAGTCTTTAAACATCTACACAAAAGCCATCGTATTGAAATTACATCATATGGATATTGTATGTATAGTCTCAGCTTAACTGCTTCTACTCTAGAACACTTGATGAATATCTAATCAAAATAACTAAATATTTTAGTCACAAACCGAGCAAAAGCCCAGCACTGTGTCCAGAGATGTCTCATATCAGTTATCATCACACACCGGACGCCTCACGTTCAGTTCAAACAGCGGTCTAAAACTATTGTATTCAATCACCAGATGGACATAAGTTTACTTCAAGAATGATCAAAAAGTGGCACTGATGAGTTTGAAGTTCGGTGTTTAACAACAGAGCAAAGCGCAATCTACATTATAGCTCTCTATATGAAACATAGAGCCACAGAAAGAAAAACGTTTTACATTTACATCGATTTGGGACAGACATGATGTATTTAATGATAGCGCTCTGCGATGCGGCAGGATTTCTGTCGGCTGAATGAACACAGTTTGCTGTCTCACATCACTAGCTTTAAATATGCATCTTGCTGACTAACAAATGCATTAAAGTGATCATCTGGATATAAACTAATGCAAATAGATTGTAACAATCGTGACAATCGTCAGTGTTTTGTTCACATTGTTTTAACATCTTGAGGTGCGGCTAATGTTCTTCCTCTCAGCCCTGATAGCAAACATACTGCTGTGCTTTCTCTACTAATGCAGCATCTAGTCAGCAAAGTACTTATTAAGTGATGATATGCAGCTGTATGCAAGCGTTGCTATACATCACCAAGCAATTGTCACTTGCTCATCCTGATCTTTTCCACTAATTTAGAGATTGATAGGTGAGTGCAATCAATCAAAAAATTCAGATTTGAAAGTGGAAAGTAGTGAAGTATTTTTACTTTACTCAAGTAAATTTCAAAAGTATCTGTAGTTTATCAGAGTGTTTTTCTCTGGAAAATGTTTACTCCATTACAAAGCATGATGTCATACTTTTTTCTAAACTACATTTCATAAATAAAAGTTGTTGTTTGTTTTACCTTTGATAATTAAGAATATTAACAATGTAGTATTTTCTTGTGCTCAAGTACATTTTAGAATTACTTTTACTTGAGTAAAAGTAAGAATGTAATTTCTAATGTAATAAAGTATTAAACATTTAATATGAAACAGTGAAGTAAAAAGTACAATATTATGCTTTGGAATGTTGTGAAGCAAAGTTTTCTAAAAAAAAAAAAAAAACATTAATAAAGTACAGACACTTGAAAAGTACTTTTAAAGCAGAGTAAAAACTTTGAGTCTGAAATCTAAAAACAATCAGAGATTGTGATTTTGAATATTTTGACTGTTAGAATAACACTTTACAGTAAAGAAACCTTGACCTGAACTGACCTCACAGTATTACAGCACTTATTAATCTAGCTCAATACTTATTTATAAATGATAAATAAACTAATACATGTTTAGAATGTTAACATTACATACTACAGTATCGATTTAGTATCGATACCGAGGTATTACATTCTGGTATCGTACCCAAGCCAAAATTATGGTATTGAACCATCCCTACTCTCATCATACAGATCTATGGCTCTCATACTGTATAATGACAGCAGAGCCTTCTCAGCTGCTTCAGCAAAGGACCCAACCCAGAAAAACTATCGGTATGGATTTTTGACGATAACCGATTGTTCCGCCAATCCGCAATCTGTGCAGATTAATCGGCAAAACCGATACATCGGTCGAGCTCTACTGAAAACCAACCACACAGTTGCTGGTGGTAATGACTTCAACAGAATAAGGAAAAAACAGCTGAAATCAATAGCTATCAGAAACAGCTTCTTTCTTAACATTCTGTTCAACAGAGGACACAACCTTGAGGGAGTGTGAATGACAGAACTGTAATTTCTGTATGAACTGCTGCTGTAAATGTGCAAAATGTAAAACCGTTGTAAACATATTTTGTAAGAAACACAATTACAGTTTTTTCTTTTCCAGAAAGACAAGTCTGTCTACATCGTCTGGCTTTAAGAGGTAGATTAAATGTGCAAAATAAAGCTATAACATAAAACTATACAGTTTCTAGCCAAAATGTTGCCGACATATTTCACAGATCGTTTTGATCTGCGCCTCGTCGCTTTTCAAATAGCCAAACCACTTCCATATAACTGAATCCGTGCTCCTTTTTTGTCTGCAATTTCATTTTTGGATAATAACTCGAGGTTAGTTTCACTTTTGTCGCTGCTTCCACTCATTTTTGTCGTCCTCGTGTCGAGTTTGCTTTGCAAAGTGCCATAGGAAATTGACTGTTCTTTGAGGTGAGCGTTAAAAGCTGCATGCTGATTGGCTGCTGTCGCATATTTCTGCCGTGTGATTGGCTCTTATATTAATCCGTATTGAGAAAAAATGCCTAGAGCTTATAATCATTATCAACATATTTACATTTAGGCATTTGGCAGACGCTTTTGTCCAAAGCGACATACAGTTGGGAGAACATAGAGCGATTCTTCTTAAGGAGACAAACAGACACAGGCAGTGCTATAATACCAGATTTCAAGTGGTGCTTCAGACAAGTACAAGCTAGAAAGGGAAGGAATAAAGAGATTAATTTTTTTTTTTTTTTTTATGGTAACAGCAAATAGAGTTGAAAGAGATGAGTTTTAAGCTGTCGCTTGAAGCTTGTCAGGGAACATATATTTTATCGCGATTCGATATGATAACATTTATTGGCACAGCCCCAGTGTAAACTAAATGTGCATAGGTGTGGTTTTGGTGGACTAGATCTGCTGCTGCTCCAGAGCAATAAGACTTGCTTCTGCTAAATGCTCAGATCATAAAATTACAATGAATTTGCTGCTAGATCCCCATCACAGATGTGGGCAGGTGGTGCTGGGGAGGTGGAGGGCTACGATGAGGACACCTGAACAGACTTTACACGAAAGAGAGTTCTCTCATCCGGCAGATAAAGGCTTACATCATGTTCAGTAATTACAGCTCTGAATGAACGAATCCAACCGCTGCGTTCAACCGCTTCAAACACTCGACTGACAGCAGAAACCAAACGACAGTTCAGCCAGCCCAACGTTCAGAAGACAAACCACACTTTCAGAAGGTCAGCAGATGTCCATCAGACCAGAACGACAAGAACCACAGACATGTCTAGTCTCAACAGGACATTAACTTCAAACCTGCGGTCACGTGTGAAGGGAGTGAAACCACAGGGAACGGGAGCGAGAGGAGGAGGAGCAGGCCTAAACCAGAGCTCCTCCTGCTCCTCATGACACCACGATTGGACACTTTCACACGCTTCAGAACGAGAGACCTGAACATAACTCACCCTGACACAAAAACTATTAGAAACCAAACAGATCAGATGATTTCTTCAAGACCACACTCTGCAAAACAACTAGGTTCTATGATTTCTGCGATGCAGAAAACGCGCACAGAATCGCGGCATTCAGTCATAAAAATGGAATTTGTTATTTAAAAGTGTAAGTCAAAGTTTGGAAGAATTAATCAAAAGTATATCATCAAATTGCAATATAAACTAGTATGTGTAAATATTAAGCTGCAAAAAGACTATTTGTGACTCTGGATCACAAAACCAGTCATAAATGTAAATTTTTCGAAATTGAGATTTATATATAATCTGAAAGTTGAATAAATAAGCTTTCCATTGATGTTTGATTTGTTAGGATCGGACAATATTTGGGCGAGATACAACTATTTGAATCTGGAATCTGAGGGTGCAAAAAAATAAAAAATATTGAGAAAATCGCCTTTAAAGTTGTCCAAATGAAGTTCTTAACAATGCATATTACTAATCAAAAATTAAGTTTTGATATATTTACGATAGGAAATTTCCTAAATATCTCAATGGAACATGATCTTAACTTAATATCCTAATGATTTTTGACTTAAAAGAAAATTGGATCATTTTGACCCATACTATGTATTTTTGGCTATCGCGGTGATTTTAGTATCTGGCGTCTCAATAAATGAGGACATAAATACATGAAAAACATCTCCAGAACTGCTCTGAGTGTCACTTCATTCACATTTGACCGTTCCATTTTAGTCAAATTCATTGTTAGCTTCCGGCCGCAGCTGTATCCAATCTAGACACAGCAAGCCTCAGTTACAGGTATTATTCACGGCAACCCACCAAAATAAAAGTTTGGTTTAACTTAAAAATAACAAATATTTTTTTAATATTTAGACATAATTTAATATTTGTATGTACGTAATACTACTACTACTACTGTTAAAAAAAAATAATAAAACTTTCATTTTCAAAGAAATAATTGCACAATATTACACAACACATAATTTCTGAGTGGATAAAAATTCACAAGGCTATTCCAAGAATAAATAAAAGATGTTATGCGTAACAAATAATTAGACATGCTAAAACCAGAATTTGGTAACAATAAAGTACAATATGTCATAGGGCCCTAAACATGTCACTTTTGTTAAACCTTTAATAAACTGATGTTAAATTGTATAAGTTTCATGATTTTAATTAATTAGACATGCTTTTTTGATTAATACAATTTTAACCATTAAAAAAGTCCAGAAAAATAAAAATGGAAAAAAAAACTGAATCCAGAAAAATGAAAACAGAAAAAAACGGAATTTGGAAGAAAAAAAATGGAATTTGGGAAAAAATAAAATGGATTTCATAGGGTCCTACTCCAGAAAGAATCAGCAGGGTGAGCGTGATGTTTGTGTTACATCATCCGCTGTTCTCTAACAGGTCCTGTAGTGTTCAGCTAAACTCAGTGACACTCAGAGCACTGCAAACACACCAATCTGTGATCAGCATGTTTTCAGTCTATTCTGGACAATCAGTCACACTGAAAACCTGCTCTCAGTCACAGACTGTGGTGTATGAAGCACCTGAAAGTCATACTTAAGTAAAAGTACAGATATCTTACCAGAAAACCAATTTGGTAGAAGTTGAAGTCACCGTTTAGAATATTACTTGAGTAAAGGTCTTGAAGTATGTGATATTTATTGTACTTAAGTACACAAATATTTGTTTTATAGTAAATGTACTTAATTATTGAAAGTAAAAGTACAAGTAAATGGAAAATAGAAAAGAAGCAAATAAACATATATAAAATGTTCCTAAATGGCAAAATTGAGTTCTGTTTTAACTCTTTCTTCCATTTTGTATGTTTGTGTAAGAATAAGAAGCACTTCATCTGGTACTTAGGATCTTTCATTCCAACAGAAGAAAACATTACTGGATTCTGCATTTAGATGTATAGAGGGACATTAGTGCATTTAAACAGCAGTTGCAGATTCATTAATAGGCGTAATGTTTAGTTATTAACGTAAACATTGAATACTGATATTTGAAATAATTTAAGACATTAAAAAAAAGAGTTGAAATGTGAAATTAAAACAGCCAGTGAGTGAGTCACTGAGATTCAACCAATTCATTCAAACGACTGAATCATTCAGTAAAAAGCATCTGACTGTGTTAATGAGCGAATCACTGAATCATTTTGATCAACCGATTCATTCAAAACGCTGATTCATTTAATAAGTAAACACCGTCCATTGCTCAGAGACACAAAACAGTGCTGTGATCTGTGTTTGGAACTATTTTTGTTGCAAAATTGAGCAAAAACCAGCAATATGATGATGTCTAAAATGTAAGCCACTTAATTGCTTTACTGAACTTGTATAAAATGATTATTAAATGTGTTATCATGCTAAAAACGGTACTCTCTGTGGGATATAGATCAAGTTAATTAGACCAAATTATAGAATATAAAATACAGAAGCATTTTGTCGTCTACAATTTAGAAAACCTGGAATTTAGAGTTTTAATCGACTAATAAATGGAGGTGCTGCACTCTGTGTGTGATTTGCTGATATAGTCTACTTGATAATGTCAGATCACACATCATTACAACAAAACTGACCACATTATCCATCAGATATACTGTACATCACACTCCAGACTCCACTTGAGTGTAAATGAATCATCTGGTTGTTTGTGTGATTTGCGAGCGCCAGACACTGATTGGTCAAACCTGCTTTCCTGCAGTCAGTGCTCTTCTGAATATTTTGTAGTAAGTAAGGAATATGCTTTAGGGAAATGTATTGGAGTAAAAGTATACATATTAATTAGGAAATGTAGTGGAGTAAAAGTAAAAGTAGGCTGAATTATAAAAACTCAAGTAAAGATACAGGCAAAAAATACTTAAGTACTGTAACAAAGTATTAATACTTCATTACATTACACCACTGGTCAGACACTAGTGTCATCACACATTCACAATAAATCAGCTACTCGCTACTCAACTCATTTATAAGATGCACTAACTGACGTAACAGTGTGAACAGATCAACTGAAGGCTTTGATAAAGAGTCTAGAGTACACTTTCCAAACACTCTTGATATAGAGCCTGAACATCAACGTGTGCTGTTAGCAACGAGACAAACACTACTGATGTGGTTAAACACTCAAATTACTAAAAAGAAAAATTTAACCAACCCAAGTTTTTGCACCACTTGAAACGGAATGACAAAAACGACTTTTGCACAAGACTGTATTTAGGAAAATAAATACATCCCCACTGCAGAGGATCCATTGGTGAGCAAGAGATGGAAGGCAGCACTTCTCCAAATCTGATAAAGAAACACACTCATGCTAATCTTGGACGGCCTGAGGCACATTTTCATTTTTGGCTGAACTATTCCTTAAAGAGTCCTCTATTAAGTAATGTTTCACTCAGTCTAGATTACATAACTAAATGCCAATGACTTATTTATTTTACAGTGTCGTTCTGCAGTGTTTCACCATGAGTAACTCATCTGCAGTAAAACCAGCAGTAAACTGACTCATCATCTGAGACATCACAAACTTCCTTGGTCACACACAAATGCACACACACAACCCTCAATCCTTCCCGTTTTCTGTGAGTTTGTCAGCTCACATGTGTTTGTGTTCCTACAGGATGAAACACTTGAGCTCAGAGAGAATTCAGAAGAATCAGATGGCATTTCTTTAGGAGAAACAGAGCTGATCGCTGACCAAAATATGTAACATCGTCATATTACTGACCTGCAACACTCATCGCTTTCCTGCCTCTGAAAGGAAGTGAGAAACACATGAGAAAGAGCTTCCACACAGAGTCTGAGTCACATCACTGACGCGTCCGCACCTTCATGAGAAACATGCCGCACTATTCTCTTCCAGTTAAAGCAATTATGAAACCGTAATGGTTTACTGCTCTCTGATGAGAGTGAATCTTAAGGCCAGGAACAGATCCTTTGACAGAGAAGCAGCAGTGAAATGATCTAGGCATTAACTAGGGCTGAAACGATCAGTCGACGTTATCCACAATAAAAAATTGTGGACAAATATTTTTGTTGTGGAGTAGTCGTCTGATCTCATATGAGCTAATGTTAAGAGCCCGCAATAATGACCAGTGCGGCGCTGTAGAGCAAGACTGTAATTCAGCCCTCCTGGATGCAATTCAAGAGAAAAAGAGAGTGCTTCAGAGCAAACGCAGCTGAATCTAAGCTTCGTTTGGATGAATATGTAAATATATCGCACACTTTCCTCTCAGTAACGAAATAAACAACGAAAACTGAAAGCAGCAGTTAAAAATGCATCTGATTACGACCATGTGGATGTTTGCAGGAGCTCCGCCGTTCATCAACGTTAACTTACTCCAGCAATGTCCACATCATGGTTATTTATATAGTACATTATGCAATATATATCCTTAAATCTAACTGCTTTACTGTATTTAACATAAAAAATCTGTCGCTTTCAGTTAGAATTACAGCTTGATTTCCTGTTATAAAGCAACTCTCTCCAGTGGAGCTGGCTAATGAGAAAATATTTTTATTAGTGGGGAAAATTAACAATGATTTCATTACAGTGATAGTTTGGTTTACAGAGATCAAAGCTTGATCTAGCTCAGGACTGTTTTGCTTATTATAACCCTATAAGGTATTTTAAGACATTTATATTTTAAATAAAACAGTTTATCCAAAAAATAGAGCCTCTTATCACTTACCTTTATTATGTTTCTTATCCGTATGACTTACAAAAGGAGATGTTAGGCAGAATGAAAGTTTCTCTGTCTGTCATCTCATTTGTGTGCCAAATATATCCATTTGTATAATGATTTGGTAACACTTTACAATAAGGTATCATTTGTTAACATTAGCTAATGTATTAATTAACATTAATGAACAATACATATTACATTTATGCATTCATTTTTTTTTAATGTTGGCTAATAAAAATGCAGCTGTTCATTGTTTGCTCATGTTAGTTCACAGTGCATTTGCCAAATGTTAAAAAACAACTTGCGATTTTTATAAATGCATTAGCAAATGTTGAAAATACCACTAACTAAGACTAATAAATGCTGCAAAAGTTCATTCTTGGTTCATATTAACTAACCAAAGTATTACCAATTCATTGTATAATAATTGTAATTACATAATATGCTAAAGTGACCTTAATTTATGTTAGAGTATGTATAACATAATTTTTAATTGCAAAAACTGAAAATCAAATGAATTAGCCAGTAAAATAATCGTCGATTAGTCGATTTATCATTCTATTAATCGCGAGATTAATCGATTATCAAAATAATGGTTTGTTGCAGCCCTAGCATTAACCATATAATAAACAATCACTGATTAAACCGTAAGTTTCAGAAAGACTCGTCATCATCAGCGATGAGCAGCGCTGGCGGCCAGAGATCAGGACAGACTCCTCCGGCCTTAAAGCAGATCAAGCAGCGACACAAGATCAGAACGAGGGCAGAAAATCACTCTTTTCCCACAAAACATCACACTAACATTAAAAGCGAGCTTCAAGAGACAAACAGGCATGAGATCAGCAGAGTTATGAACACTTGTGCATCTTCTAGTTGTGCATGTATGATGACAAATTCATTTTTCAGAAAAATAACATATCTGCGTTTGTACTCACACTAGGGGTGTGCGATATTGACAAAAAAATAATATCTCGATATTTTCTGGGATTTTATCGCTAACGATAATTAAATGATATTTTATTGTGTGTTATTGTGCTTAAGGACTTACATTTTAAATATTCTTCATATTCTGTGTGGTATTATTTTCCAGTAAGTTTAAATAGATTTTTGATATTTTTTTTACCATTTTCTCTAAAAGTGTGCATCATCATCTGTGCATCAAATTCTTTTAATCAGTCAGTTATAATAATAATAATAATAATAATAATAATAACAACTAGATTGTTCCCAAACAAATTAAATCAGTATCAACAAAATTCATCTTTGCAGAAATGGCATATCAAGTGGCATTTAGATGTATTTGCACATTAATGCAGCTATGTTTATAATTCTTTTAAAAGTGAAAAGACTTTAATAATGTGGGCGGCAGTAAGTCGCTGTTAAAAAGTGAGTCATTTTGATTGAACCGATTCATTTAAACGATTGATTCATCGTGAACACCGTCATGATCCTCAGAGACGCAAAACAGCACTGTGGCTGTTTTTGAAATGATTTTTGTTGGCGAAATTGAGCAAAAACAGCAAATGTGCCGTCTAAAACGTAAGTCTTTTAATATTAACTTCTTGTTTATTGAACTGTTGTATAAAATGAATATCAAATTTTAGTCACGCTGTTTTTTAAGGAAAAAACGGCACTCTTTGTGTGATATTAACTATATGAAATTATATAAATACATAAATTTTCTGCCCTCATATCTTGAACTATGTGATCATTCTAAATGTATTTTAATAAGACTGAATCATGCTGTAAAGGAACGCACTTTAAATGCACTTATTTGACACAGGTGTGTTTTGTTTGTTTTTGCAATATACTCGATAATGTCAAATCCCACATCGTTAAATATATATCACACACCCCTAACTCACGCACAAAGTTTGAGTGAATTTAACTTTGTTTCGAAGCAGCTTCACAGTAATAAACAGGGAAATAACAGAATTATTCAAAAGTCAATCTAATGTTGATTCAGTGCAGTTCAATAACTGTAAAGTTCTTCAGTTATGAGACAAACTCAGGTTTTAGTGTTTGAAGCAGCTCTACAGAGAACAACAGAGTCATTATTCAGCTCAATTTCAGTTCAAGTTCTGTTTTGTGATCTGATATTAGAGAATGAACAGAGCGTTTCAGTTCCTGATCTCGTCTCCCGTCATTCAGCGCAGGACAGATGTGATCGCAGAAACCAGGAGGGTCACTGTGAGGAACTTACTAGATGTGT
This sequence comes from Cirrhinus molitorella, assembly GCA_033026305.1. Taxonomy (NCBI): domain Eukaryota; kingdom Metazoa; phylum Chordata; class Actinopteri; order Cypriniformes; family Cyprinidae; genus Cirrhinus; species Cirrhinus molitorella. Next base: position 255,794 of record CM065135.1, read on the forward strand.
GTCAAAACAGCAAGATCTCTGTGAAATGATCTAAAGGTGTGCATCTGTCCAGGCTAAACGCCTCACTCAATTCAGACCAAGAGCAGAGCGGCCTGGAGAACCTCATTGTGAGATCTACAGGCATCAGAAACCTGCTTTTTCATCAACTTCTCATCATCATGATGTCAGCTACACCGTAAAAAAAAAAAACTATTTTTTGAGTCAACTTAAAATAATTTGCTACTGGGCTGCCTTCAAATTTTAAAAAACATTTCAAGTTGACTAAACTTAAGTTTTACTAACTGACAGCTTGGATATTTGAGTTCATTCAACTAAAATTTTAATGCAGCCAAGTAACAAACACAGCTTAAAAGTTTAACAAACTATTTTTTCGTTTAGTCAACTCCAATAGTTGTCACTTAGTACAACTTAACATTTCAACTTGACTGAACTTAATTTTAATGCAGCAGGGTAACCAATTATTTTAAGTTGACTCAACAAATTGTGTTTTTTGTTTTTTTACAGTGTAGGGCTGTGTGATGCTCATTGTCCATGATAATATCGCACTTCTTGTTTGAGCTGACATTATCAAGCATGTCCATTTGCAAAAAAAAAAAGATTTTATTGAGGAAAAACATTTAATGACTGTGATACATAATCTAAAGAAGTCAGTTTTGTAAGTTACATTTTAAAAGCATTATCAATAGTCTTTATGGTCTCTATAGTTCCAACAAAGCAAAAGCATTTTGTGTCGCAGGGCAACACACACAGATGTTTGTTTCTTAATTAATCATTTTTAAACAAATAGAGGAAGTCAATGATTCAGTTGAACAAATGCTCCATTCATTTAGACAGTTACTTGCCGTCACCTACTGCACGTTACGGTTTTGTATTTAAAAACAATTTCATATTTCAATACTCATTTTTCAAAATAATAATAATCCCATAGCATTACATGATTGTAACTGCAGTATAAATGCATTCATGCCATCTCTGAGCTGCATCAAACAGCCTGTGATAATACTGTACTTACGTGATTGGTAAATACAGTGAATTAACCTAAAAGGTTAGGAAAGGTTTGTCTTTATATGTAATTTGCGTCACTGCTGTGAACTAATGACTGCACAGAATATGAGAAGATTCAGAGGTGGTCTGAGACGACGGGCCTAAACCAGCCCAGATACAGCACACAGACACTCATCCAGCTATTAATGTTAATCATTTAATCATTTAACACTTGAAAAATAAACGTGGAACACACAACGCTATTATACATTCATTTATTTATTTAATACACATACTTGTTTACATTTCTAATTTGCACCTGTACATACTAAATTGTTTACATTTGTCTATTTTAGTTTATAATAAATTGTATATTGAGTGTTTGCTTTTTTTTGCACTTTTTCTGTATATTTGTTTAATGTTCTTTTTATTATCTGTGTCTTGTCTTGTCACTGTGGAGCTTCTGTCACTAAAACTAATCCCTAGTATGTGCAAACCTGGCAATAAAGTTCATTCTGATTCTGATGCATTCAGTTTGCTAAATCTACATTAAAATGTCATGCAAAATGTCTTCATGAGTGATGCACTGAAGCATCTGTCAATCATCTATCGGCCAATTTAAATCAGTTTGGCCTGTTTTAAAGCAACGAGGTTCAGGGCTGATTATTTCGTGATAATTATAAACGGAGTTGAAAAGGCAAAACCGTGACCTGGCTTAGGAGAAAGTTCTTGCAGCATAAAAAAAAATATTTATAGCTTGTTTGGCAATTCAGGTGAATTCATAAATAGTCTGAGTGTTTTAAGAGAGTGGACTGTAAATGTATTATCAATAATAAATGAAAGTAGTATGTTTCATAAGCATCAATTTTGTTAGTACATGTAGGGGAGAGCGGGACGAAAGTAACAAAGCGATTTTCTCAGAGCCCTGACTACATTTGTTTCCCAAACTATGACAGTGCATTCAGCACGCAACCCTTGAGGGAGCTGAGAAATATCTTGTGATTTCGTCATTGATTCCTTTAGTTTTTGAGTACAATAAGTAAATTATGGAATCTGTGATATTTTTTTTTAAATTAGCGGTGTTGTGTTTCTTGTTTTAATGTGTCAGAGTACTGATTAATCTACAGGTTATTTAGTGCTCTAACACATCCCAAAGTTTGCCTTTTTAGAGTTTTTCAGTATAAAAGTAAATCGGGTTTAAATGTCAGGAGTTCCCTTACAGTGACAACAAGTGTTTCATGACCTATCTGTCATGAACATCCGTCTCAAAACAGCTGCCACATCGCATTTCCTAGTCATATTTTGGTTTTAGCCATGCCTTAGCTTTTCCACCTCCACCTGTGAATTTGCAGTGTTTCCAGATGTTTTTATGCACATTTTGAATTTATGCACACAAACAACTGGATGGAAACATGAATAGGCCTACTGTTACATTATGTTATATATATAGAATTTATTTAATGTTAATTTAATTACATTTTTATATTGTTCATTCTGTTAAAAAAAATGTTTTAGAAAAATAAATTGAATAAATGCATTTTAAACAATTCAAGTTTGTACAGTCGAGGTTTGAAACATTTGATGAAACTTAAATTTAAAATGAAAATGTCATTTTATATTATATATATATTTATATTTATTTATTAGGGCTGTGCAATTAATTGCAATCGCAAAAAAAAAAAAACAATTCGCAATTTAAGCACATGTAATTTCTAAATCACATAAGGCTGCAATTTTATCTATTAATTTATTTATATGTTTATTAAGAATACATTCTTGTGCACGTTTTTAAGATGTTAACCAATCAGAGCTCACTCCGTGCAGAAATGGTGGACATGCTGTTTTTTCTTGCAAAAAAACTTTAAGAGAGCAATCTGTTTTTTGGTTTTGATTTATGTTAGTATTTATTTATTGTTATGACTGGTGTTGAGGTTAGTTAATCTTAATTTATTTCATGTCTGTTTTTAAGACAGTTTATTACAGTTTTGTTTATCAAGCAGTTAGTCCTACTGTACAGTGTGTTATTTCATTGTGAAGTGTGTGCACTGAAAAAAAGTTGAGGTTTATTTATTATGACTGGAATTTAGTTTAGTTAATCTTAATTTATTTTATGTTGTCTGTTTTAAAGACAATTTTACTACAGCTTTGTTTATTAAACTATTAATACTATGATATTTCATTGTGAAATGTTTTATTATGCACTTCTTGTGCACTGAATACATTTAGAATGTATGTAGCGTGTTTGAAAAAGCAAAAACAATTGCCAAAATCGCAAATAAAATCGCAATCGCAATTTTCATTCAAAAAAAATCGCAATATGATTATTTTGTCCATATTGCACAGCCCTAATATATATATATATATATATATACATACATACAATATACTAAAATACTAACTATTTATATATATTTTTTTTTTCTTATTTATGTAAAGATAAAGGACAAAATATGCTTGCAGTTACATATTAACAAGATCATAGTCATGTATATTCAATAAAAACGAGAGTAACCTAAAAAAATCTAGCTTGTACTGTTGTGTTACTTTGGTCCCAACCGACGGGGTCGAAAGTAACAATTTGCAACTTACGTTCAAAGTAAAATTAAACTACATTTGTACAAATTACCACCTGCTATTGATAGACCACAGCAAAAATATATCTCTGTCTACAACATTATCTTTGCAAATTATGTTTTTTTGAAAAATGTTACTTTCGCCCCCGCTCTCCCCTAATTAAGCAAACAATCAAAAAGTCAAGTACATTTGCTATTTTGAGTTCTCCACGTGTGGCATCTAACGCTTGTGATTACTCGTTAATGGATTTAAATTAATGACGATCAATTTACGGAAATTGTCATCCCTAGAGTGTGTGTGTGTGTGTGTGTGTGTGTGTGTGTGTGTGTGTGTGTGTGTGTGTGTGTGAATGGACACGCGGGTTCTTTATGAATGGAGGCGGGTCACGTGAGCAGCGCAGCCCAGTCTCTCTCGCGCTGTCAGCAAGCGGCGCTTCAAGAAGGGAATAGCAGCACAAAAACCGTCCATAAACCTAAAAACAGCGCACAATCCACAGCAAATCCGTCGCGGCGCGTCCGCGGAGCAGCCAAAGCTGCTGTCAGCTCTCGTGTTTCAGACATTTTTATGAATGAGGCTTGTGATGATTGAGAAAACATGGCGCCCTGCGTTCTGAGGCTGCGTGTCAAACCCGCTCCCGCGGCCTGAGCTCCCCGCGCGCTCCACGCGCCTGTCATGCGCAAACATCCTGCCTAGATAGGCGGCTCACTAGGTTTTGAGACACGGCCAGACACTGCGCTAATGGATCTCAGTAAATAACATTACAGTGCAGCGTTAACACCTCACATAAACTCACGGCAGCCTTCGACAGAAACGTGTCGAGATGCGAGGAGCAGCAGCAAGTTCTCAAATCTGCTGCATTTACTACACATCTATTACATAAAACAGCACAATCATGATCAAGCGTCAAAATAAGCATTTCCACTATTGACAGCTCGCCAACAGGTTATTTTCGGCATTCGCTAGCATAATCAAACCACACTTAGAAATAATTATGATTGTAATCAGACAAGATAAGACATTTAAGACCTTACACACCATCGGACATGCATATAGGACATATTCAGACATCTATCAGACATATTCTGTGTTGTGTATATTTGCGTGTGCGTGTGTGTGTGTGTGCGTGCGCGCACTTACTCGCTGTTCGGATTTGATTCTTCGCTCATTTTTTCTCACGGAGATCCAAATCCTGGAAATATGATCGAGCGCGCACTCGCGGCGGGGAAATAAAGCGCAAATATCTCCATTTTCTCGGTGAAAGCACCACGAAAGGCCATTACTGAGCAAAAGCGATCCGATCTGCAGTCGAGCATGCTGCACGAGAAGCCAAAACACTGGATTCAGAACGGGAAGGGTGTATGAAAGCAGTGAAAGCAGCACTTTGATCCATCTGACAGATAAATCACATCCAGCGGGGAAACCGTCGGCGTCTTCCTCATCCTGATCCGACGAAAATCCCAAAATCCCAGCGAAAGCGAGTTTGGAAAATCCAGACGAACCGATCAGGCGATAAGTTCAGTTAAACGTTCACACACGGCGGGATTTCAACGATTAAGACGAAAACCAAGCTGCTGTGTCTTTCCTCAGCGCACAAGGGAACGAAAGTCTAGGAACTGGACAGAATGCGTGACGATACGCGGCCGAACGATGGGAATTCTCGCTGGGAAGTTTGAGGGATCTGCTTTACGCGAACTCCATTTTCAGCGCAAGACGAATCACGTCGGAAAACTGGGCGGAAGAGCGGATGGCCTGAGCGCTTGATCGCAGATCCCTCCGCCGCTCATTCCAGCTTCATCCTCATCCGCCTCTGACGCGGCACTCTTCCTCCCTCCGCCAGCACTCGCGCTCCGATCGCGTGGAGTTCGGATGATTGACAGCGATGTGGTGTGATTTGACACGAACCATTCAGTGACACTCTTCACGTGACCCCCGAGAGTTTGGGAAATGTCCTTAGCTCATATGATAAAAGCCACTTGCCTTTTCACAGAAACCTCAAACATCCTTAAAGACTATGGCAAGCCGTTTTAACTTTATTCATTCGCAGGATATGGATTCTTGATATCAACAATTCAGTTTTCACTAGTTAAAATGCTCATTCTTGATATCAGAAATGGGCTTTTTCTAGTAACAATGGCAATTGTTGATGGGTACAGGTTAATTATTATATCAACAATGACATCATCACTCGCAGAAATTGAATTATTGATATCAAGAATTGATTTACTAGTTAAAATTCCTATTTCACATATCAGAAATACAGTTCTCACTAGTAAACACCTTTATTTCTGATATCGATAATTACATTGTTACTAGTGCAAATGCCAATTCCTGATATCAAGATTTCAATTGTCACTAGTTGAAATGTCAATTGTTGATATCTGTAAATGTATTTCAACATGTTACATTTCTTATTTCTGATATCTGAAAATAGATTTGTTATCAATAATTAGGAGAGTAATTTCAGATATCTAAAATGCATTCTTACTAGTAACAATCGCATTCATGATATCAGAAATGAACATTGTCACTAGTAGCAATTGAATTGTTGATATCAAGAATGGACATTTGCACTAGTAACAATGTAATTATTGATATCAGAAATAAAGTTTTTTACTAGTGAGAATTATTTCTGATATGTGAACTAGTAATCAGTTCTTGATATCAACAATTAAATTTGAATGGGAGTCTATGGTGACATTTAACGAGTGAAAATACAATTCTTGATATCAACAATTATAGTTTTTACTAGTTGAAATTCAATTGCTGATATCAATAATTAACCTTTTTACTAGTGGAAATGTAATTCCTGAAATCAAATATTGCCATTGTTACTAGTAAAAATCCAATTTCTGATATCAAGAATTAGCATTTTAACTAGTGAACATTGAATTGTTGATATCAAGAATCCATATCCTACGAATGAATAAAAGTCACAACGGCTTGCCATATAAAGACTGACAGCTTTGGTGAGACACACTGCAGACCAACAATGAAAAGCATAAAAAGAAATCAGGCAATGTGATGTTCAGCAGTTGCCTATATGTGGTGTGTTTAATTGCTTTTCACTTCTTATCATTTTGAGTCCGAGCCAGAAACGAATCAAATAAGGATTTGAGTTGTAAAATTGAAACGGTTAGTCATACAGTGGTCGGTTATGTAAGAGTGTCTCCAAATAGAAGGAGCCTAATTCTTCTGGGTCGTCATGGCGACAGTATGCTGTTTAAGAAGCTTCTTTGTGTTTCTCTATAGCTCTATAGCAGCGCTGAAGCCGCTCAACACACGTTTCATAAGACTAATCATCTTCACAGCAGGTTCCTTTAGATCGTTTAGTCGGAGTAGGACAAAGATCAGTTTTGGCTGGACGATCCACTCGCATCTCACACTCAGACGTGGGTGAATGGGGATTTTGCTACTGGGAATGTTTCAAAAGCATCTCCTTTCCAGTCTCGACGGTTCCCGCTGCAGTATTAATATTGTTCTCATCGAAGGCAGCGCTGCGGCTCACAGAGAGAGGAAGTGGACTCTTCTGAGACCGGTCACATGGAAATCCCCAAACGCCAATCTGAGCTCCACACACATGACAACATCTGCTGCTGAGCCGCTCAAAACTCTGCTGCATTTGACCAGCATTTCCTGAAATGTACTTGGCAAATCATCCTCCAGCGCTTCTGTTGTCTGCGGCGCATTTTCGGTAACAAAAATGTTAAAAATACAAGCCCAGACCTCGCGACATCGCAAACGGGCGACAGCAGATGTTCTATTTATTATAACGTTGCCTTTATAAAAATAAAGCAGTTCCTCATGTGGTCTTCACAGGTCAGATTTGAAGAAGCAGATACGGCTTTTCACCTTAAAGATGTAATTTCCCCTCGAGCACACATGACAACAAAAAGCTCTTTCTTGAAAACCATAAAGCAAGTTTGCCAGTAAGCCAGGCTTATTTCAGTTAGACTTATGGTCACTTGGTTTGGCTCAAAATAAGTCAGACTAACTGAAATAAGCACTGTAAAAAACAACCTATAGAATCTACCCAATAAATTAGAGTAAAAGATGTAAGAATTTGCACTCACTTTGTTTGGGTAGATTTTATCTTATTTATTTGAGTAAAGATTACCTCATTTTAACAGCTAGGACGAACTAGAAGAAGTCAACATTTTTAAGCAACCGTTATAGTGGTCAGTGTCTGCATTAGTTGGGATCTTGACCCGTATATCTTTAATATTAGATTTTGTTTGGCTGCTGTGTCTATGTTAAAACAGCCAGACAAGCCAAAAACAGCAATCAGGTGTCCATGATTATGTTTTGTCATAATCGTTATTTCACCTAGACTGTAAGCTCAGAGTTATTTTTCTTTTATTGACTATATCAGCCTTGTAAACCAACAGCAGTTCCTGAATTTTTTTTACATTTTGAAAAGCTTTCTTTCAAGCAGTTCTGATTTAAAAAAAAAAAAAAGCATTTGATATAGACACACACAGACATCAAGAACCAGCGTATGAATCTCAACAATGGTGACAAACAGTTTATTCAGAAAAACAATTCAGCTCATAATTTATTCATGTGGCAATGCATGATGGGAACAATGGATGAGCTTTGATTGGCTGCCACATGTTTATTTGATGCTCACCGTTGTTGTGATTCACATGCTGGTTCTTGATGTCTGTGTGCGCCTGAACTATATGCTTTTCAAAAAAAAAAAAAAAAAAAAAAGCAGAAAGAAATCTTTCCAAAATGTATAGAAAATACAGAACCTATTGCTGTTGTTTTACAAGTCAGTAAAGGAAAAATAACTCTAAAGGAGATTAGAGACTCCAGGTGAAATAACGATTATGATAAAACATAATCATGATCACCTGACGACTGCTGCTCTTGACTTGTCTGGCTGTTTTAACATAGATACAGCAGCCAAACAAAATCTAATATTAAAGATATAAGGGTCAAGATCCCAACTACTGCAATCACTGACCACTATAATGGTTGCTTAAAAATTTTGATTTCTTCTAGTTTGTCCTAGCTGTTAAAATGAGGTAATCTTTACTCAAATATATAGGATAAAATCTACCCAAACAAAGTGAGTGCAAATTCTTACATCTTTTACTCTAATTTATTGGGTAGATTCTATAGGTTGTTTTTTACAGTGAGCCTGGCTTATTTGGTAAACTTGCTTTGCAGCGTTTGCGAGGAATGGGTTTGTTGCGATGGATGTGCAAAGCACTACAGCCATGAACGAGTTCTCCACAACACAGATTTACTGCTGAAATACTCCAAAAACTCTACAACATTCATCTAATAAAATAACAGAGCCACGTCTATCAACAACAAACACCATGAAAGTACCATACTCTAATCCACATCTAACTCAGAATGAAGTCGTCTAAAGTCACAATATTGATGCACACTGCAATGTAACAGAAGTAGTGACGCATCTTTTCTCTGACCAACTTTTGGCCTCTGACTTTGGGCTCTTTTGGTTCTATTTAAATTTAGCCCACGATATTAAAGGTGTGTTCATACCATGTTGTAATTAACTTAATTACGAGATCCCAACTCGTAGAACTGGTGATTACAACTGGTAAACTGGGAATGTTCTGAGAGCTACGATTTGGATCATGTGACCCATGCAGACAGCATTTAGGCATTGATGTTGCCATAGAAATCAGTTAACCAAAAGGTAATCAATCGTATTTTTGGATGCAACGACTAATCGACAATTTTCTGTACCTGAATTTTAAAAAATGACCAGTAAGTTTTTAAAGAAAAAATTTGCTGACTAACTTTTTAAGACTAGTCTAAACCTTTTATGCAATCGGCCCCAGGTTTTATGAAATTAAGAGCAGAAAGGGAACATCACCCACCCAAAACGCCATTATAAAATTTATATTTATTTGCAACATATTAAGATGAGACACTGCAGGCAAAAACAGTTTTTTCAGTCACCTGTCAAATTTAAGATTTTGGGCTTTTTGGTTTTTCATAAAGTGTGTTTTCAAACTAGTGGAAGGAAAACACCCAAAGGCACTGTTAAGTGTTTCTGTTATTGCACTTTATCTATTTGTGTCAATAGATTTTAATTGCAATACATATTGTTTTTTGTCGTACACTGAGCCATAAATTTCCACTTCAGTAGCATTTACACATTAAACTTAAAATTTGTATTCCTGTCTATATCCTGAAGGTTTTTACAGCGGGATTTGTTTATATATAATTTGCTTGATTATATATAACATTTTATTCCCCCCAGAATTGTAAAAAATATATAGTTTTTTTTGTCTAACTCTAATATGGCAAAAAAACAAACAAACAAACAAACAAAAAAAACAAACAAGAATTTTGAAACAGACTTCATCCAGTGTTTAGCTTTTTGTACTAGAAATGTATGCAAATTAGTGCATATTTCAATAAACATCCTCATTTGCATATTTAAACCTAACATTTTGAGAAATGAGAAAATTATGTTGTTTTCATTCCTTGATGAGCAGCTGATGTGTGAACTAAGCACTTTAATAATGTAGTGAAATTAAAGTTTATATGGTTTCTCATGGTTTATGCAAAACGGTAAGCTGATGAAGGCTATTTTATTTGGTTTAGATAGCCTTTATAAAACATCCGTAATGATAGAATGGCATTTCCCAGTCCTGGTCCTCTGGATTACAGGTGATAATGTTGTAAATAATCAGTTTCTTACACAGACCAATCGGTTCACTTCATTAGATATAATATAATATATTCATTAGATATAATATAATATATATATATATATATATATATATATATATATATTAATATATCGTCAGGAATCAATTCTGTGTTGCCTGATATGCTTTTTTCAAAGGTTGGTATCTATTAGCCTCTTTCACACAGCAACCCCGGTAAATTGCTGTAAAATTAAAGTAGGCTATGACTTTACCGGTAAATATAAATATGTGCTGTTCACACAGGAAACAGCACTGTGGCTTTTTTAACAGTAAGAGACCGTTCACACAACAGCACCAAAATGCCAGTCAATTCTGTCAATTCTGTCAGTCATCGGAAATTATCTGTCCAATTTGACAACAAAGTATGAGTGCCAGGAATTTTGCTTTTGCTCTTATAAACCCGAGACACATATAATAGTGTCCAACTGCATGAATGGAAAAGAAGGCTGGGTCTCGAGCACAACACTTTGAAAAAGCTGCAAGACGAGACGCAAAGGTGTCTGTCTAGCACATATTTACATAGAAAAACTAATTTAAAACAGCAGCAGAGCTTTGTGAAGAGCTCAGAGTAATCACGATTGGCCACACTTTATTCATCAGTGTGTTCTACACTACCGTTCAAAAGTTTGGGGTCAGTAAGACTTGCAATTTTTTTTTAATGAAGTCAAGGCTGCATTTATTTGATCAAAAATACAGAAAATAAACTGTAATATGACAAAATGTTATTACAATAGAAAATAATGGTTTTTATTTTCATATACTTTAAAATATAATTTATTCCTGTGATGCAATGCTGATTTTTCATCAGCTGTTACTCAGTTTCCCAGGCTTAAGTGTCACATGATCTCTCAGAAATCATTCTGATATTCTCAATTATTAGTAGAATTATCAGTTTTGGAAACAGCCAGTGTTTTTTTTTTAACCTGTATTTTTTCTTTCAAGAACAACATTTATTCAAACTATAAATCTTTTCTAGCAATGTAAATCTATTATGTCACTTTTTATTAATGTAACAATTTATTCATTTCTTTCAAAAAAAACAAACAAAAAAAACATTTAATAAATGAATGAATAAACATATACTGACCCCAAACTTTTGAACAGTAGTGTATGTGCTCATACTGCTAATCTTCATTCTGCATTCACACACAGCATCATTCTGGATTTTTACTGGAAATGTTACAACTTCCTTTACTGGTAAATTTCGGATTTTTCAAATTCACTGGTATTTTTGAAAAGGTGCAGTTCACACATGATCTCTGAACGGTAATTTAGCAGTAATGTGGAGCAGACTGTATGTGTGAAAGGGGCTATTAAATGACTGGCATTTCATAAATGACCAAGAAACACGCTTTCAGCTCTAAATCTTACTGTTCCACGGATTAAGAAACGTCATCATCATGTATGGCCCGAGGGTGAGTAAATTAACAACACATTTTAATTTTTGAGTGAACTCCAAGGAAGATAATTTGGCATTGGAGTAGAAGTCGCAAAGTTGGAAATGCCCCCAAAATTCAAGATATGATGCTCCCCTGTTTGAGTTATTTTTTTGTTTTGTTTTGTTGTGTTTATTAAAGAGCATAGTAACACATAGTATAAAATATACTGATGTAGTTCGGACATTTTGTAGTTAGGCAGTTTTTAATACTAATGTCGCCTAGCTGAATTACAAAAATAAAACAAATATTTTTACACAAACCTCTTTTTCCCGTCAGTCATGTTCCCACACCGGTTAATTCAACGCTATCTCACAACAGTTCGAACAGTGGCTAATTTCTATGCCCTCTCTCGTACAATTTTGCCTACACCCCAGTGACGGGTCGGTTTAGGGGCAGGGTTAGGTGAAGGGCATTCGTACGAATTCATATGATTTGGGAACTTGTAAAATACTACAATTTCGCCAAAAACGTATTAATTCGTAAAGGTGAAATCGTACAAATTTGCACGAATTAGCTACCTCATAAAATATGCACGAATTGCTGTGAGATCAGGCTCAGATTGACAGATCTGAGTTTGTCGCTCTTAATGTTTTCATAACTCAATATAAACCCACATATGAACAAACTGTGTTTAGATGATTTATTATGACATTTGTTTAAAACATTAAGCAATATCACAGGAAGAGTGGCTTTTCCCGAATATCAGCATGATTGCAAATCTGATATTCATTTTATGAAACAGTTCAATAAAAAAAAAATTTATAGGCAGAGCATTGTCAAATTTGACAGATTTTGCTGTGTTTCGCCAAACAAAAAAAGTTCCAAACTGCAGAACAGTTGAGTGATGTTTCATTCTTGAATGAATCAGTGTGTTTGAACGAATCGGGTGAGTCAATGATTCAATTACCCCTCACAAAGACACTTACTTTCTTTGTTCATGAATGAATCAGATGATTTTAATGAATCGAATAACAGTAAAAATAAATAAAAATAGTAATAATATATATATTCATATATAAGTTTTTATTATATATTTATATACTATATATATATATATATATATACACACAGTTGAAGTCAAAAGTTTACATACAACTTGCAAAATCTGCAAAATGTTAATTCTTTTAGCAAAATAAGAGTGATTATAAAAAAAGCATGTTTTTTTTTATTCAGTACTGACCTGAATAAGATATTTCACATAAAAGACATTTACATCTAGTCCACAAGAGAAAACAATAGATGAGTTTATAAAAATCACCCTGTTCAAAAGTTTACGTCCCCTTGATTCTTGTTTTTTTTGTTTAGTGATAATTGTTCATGAGTCCCTTGTTTGTCCTGAACAGTCAAACTGTCTGCTGTTCATCAGAAAAAATCCTTCAGGTTCAAGAGTCAAACACACAAACCATGCATTAAGAGCCAGGGGGTGAAAACTTTTGAACAGAATGGAAATGTGTAAATTTTGCTAATTTTGCCTAAATTTCATATTTTTCTTCATTTAGCACTGCCCTTCAGAAGCTGCAGAAGATACTTGCATGTTTACAAAAAGACAAAATTAGTTAAATTTACCATGATCTTCAAATTTCAAAAGTTTTCACCCCCCGGCTCTTAATGCATGTTTTTTCCTTCTGGAGCATCAGTGAGTGTTTGAACCTTCTGTAATAGTTGCATATGAGTCTCTCAGTTGTCCTCAGTGTGAAAAGATAGATCTCTAAATCATACAGTCATTGTTGGAAAGAGTTCAAATACACAAAAATGCTGGAAAACCAAAGAATGTGTGGGAGCTGAAGGATTTTTCTGAAGAACAGCAGACAGTTTAACTGTTCAGGACAAACAAGGGACTCATGAACAACTATCACTAAACAAAAAACACAGCTGTGGGTCATTCAGGAACAACACAGTATTAAGAATCAAGGGGATGTAAACTTTTGAACAGGGTCATTTTTATAAATGTAACTATTATTTTATCTTGTGGACTATATGTGAACGTCTTGTTCATGTGTGAAATATCTTACTCAGGTCAGTACTAAATAAAAAATAACATGCATTTTGCATGATCGCTCTTGTTTTGCTAAAAGATTTAACATTTTGCAGATTCTGAAAGGTGTATGTAAACTTTTGACTTCATCTGTATATCAGTGTTTGTTGATAGTACTATACTACTACTAGAAGCTGGATGAATATTCATCTAAAGTCCCACTGATAATCTTGCTCTCTCTAAACTAAACAAATGACCTTTAGAAACATTGCATCAGGCTGGATCTCAATGAAATCAAACGTCATGTGCTTTTGTGTCTGTTGACCTCAAACCTGATGTCACGCGTCAGAGTTTTCTTCTGTTCCTCATACGAAGCTGTTATAAAATAATGGAAATAATGGACTGTGTCTACGGTGCTTTCATACTCTTCTCAGAATATCTCCTTCGTGTTCCACTGATGAAATATCAGCATACAGGTCTGAAATGGCATGAGGATGAATGAAGGATGCGGGTCTGATTGAGTTCATTCTCAGTGGTGCTCAGATGACTCTAGAGGAAGTGAAATGAATGAAGCGCTGCTCTGATTGGGTGTTTGACCTCTTAAGGCCTCACTGGAGAGACGATGAACGTGAAAGCGACGTAATGAAGAGCCGAGCGCGCTCCTGTGGACGCGAGGAGGAGGCCTGAGAAGCTGGTGCAGATGTGAGTGGAGGAGGAAGCATGACGGCGAGGTGTAGCGGAGAAGAATGCCTCCGATTCAGGCCTTTCATGTCTGCAGGCCCATGCGTGTCCAATAGCGGTGTGTGTGTGTGAAGGGGAAGCGGCTCAACATGTTGAATGGAGCTTTTGTTCTGGGCCGGCTGTGGCTTTTTTACATTCTGCAGTGCTGCAGATGGAAGTGAAGCGGCCCGCATGAGACGAGCATTGAAATGAGCTCCCTCCTCCTCCTCCTCCTCCTCCTCCTCATGAGTGAGTCACCAGAGCCGCATGACGCTCCGCTCCTGCGCCTCATCTTCATCAGATGTCCATCATCAAGAGGACTAGTCACCTACTATAAATGTGACTTCAGCTAAACGCTTACATGCTCTCATTTTATCAGTCATGATCAGTGTTGGGGGAAACGCATTACAAGTAACGCGAGTTACGTAATAATATTACTTTTTCAAGTAACTAGTAAAGTAACGCATTACTTTTTCAAAAAACTAACGCCAGTTACTTTTTGTTTCCTTTATGCATTTAATCCCATTTTATTAACCAATGACTTTGCTGCTGACCTTTGATCCAATTCAACCGTACACTGCAAAAATACTGTTCTTAGATTTTTTGTATTTTTCCAGCTGAAATATAAAAAAAAATTGTTAAATCAATAAGGATTTTCTAGACAAGTAAAAATTATTGTCTTGTTTTTTTCTGAAAACAAGTCAATATTAGGCGTGTTTTAGCTATTCCAATTCAAAATTCCAAACAGAAAACAAGATTATTTTGCTTGTTTCAAGCAAAAACACACTTAATTTTGACTTGTTTTCAGAAAAAACAAGACAATAATTTTTACTTGTCTAGAAAATCCTTATTGATTTAACAATTTTTAGATATTTTGGCTGGAAACAAGACAGAAAAAAAAAAAAATCTAAGTAAGAAAAGCATTTTTTACAGTGTACTAATAAGCAAAACTTACTTTAACTAACATTTGTGCTTTTTTTCCTCATTGCTGAAGAGTGTTGAACTTTCTTTTCCTACAGTTCTACTGTACAGACGTCAATTTAATTTTCCTTTAGCCTTAGCCTTATTCACTTCATTTCATTTTGGTGTGAAAGGGCTTTTACATTTGCTAAGAATCAAACTTTTTTATATTAAAAACAAACAAGCAAGCCTGCCCAGATTTAAAAAGTAATGCTAAAGTAATGTAACGCACTACTTTCCATAGAAAGTAATTAAGTAACGTAATTAGTCACTTTTTTAGGGAGTAACCCAATATTGTAATGCATTATTTTTAAAAGTAACTTTCCTCAACACTGCTCATAATGAATCTAATCTAATTCCAGATTCTGACGCTTCTGTTTATATGAACCCTGAAAGATACAATCCAATACATTTATTCATTTATTAATGTGCATTACATTTATTCTAAACCAAACGTTTACATGCACTTATTTTCATCAATCCAAATAAATTCAATCCAGACTTTGACTTAGTCATTTCAGAATTGTTCAAATAATATTTGAGATGTTGTTTTGATGAGATTGTGTGCTGGCATTCAGTCATTTGATCACTTTTTCTGATGCGCATTGAGAAATTCTTTCGGTAGTGCACTGTAGTTTATTTGCACGTCTTAATATCAAATGAACAAATTATCAGACTCAATTGAGTGCATCGGCTTTTTATGTGAAAATAATCTTATTTCAAGCAGAAGACTAGATTATTTTGCTTACCCCATTGGCAGATTATTTTGCTTGTTTCAAGAATCTCACTTAATTTTAACTTCTTTTTTCTGAAAACAAGACATTAACGTGTACTTGTCTAGAAAATAATTCTTGATTTAATAATTTTTAGATATTTCGGCTGGAAACAAGACAAAAAATCTAAGCTAGAAAAGCCTTTTTTGCAGTGATGAGTCTTTAACCCTTGATTCAGAGATAAACACCGCCATCTGCTGGCTAGTGACACTCATAGCAGACATAAAACAGAACTGAAAGTTGCAAGATGTCACTGTAATATTCTCTGTTCCTCTGCTTACTGTGGTGATAGACAACTGGCTTAATAGAGTTTTTGGGGCAGATTGAAAAGAGCTGATCTTCATACATTTTGCGTTACAAATTATGTAGGAAAAGTAAGAGATTCATTTATGACAAGAGTGCACCTCAAAAATCTCCTTCCTAACAGGAGTACTGACCTTTGTCACAAAAAGACTTTCTTTGTTGCCTTTTTCTCTATCACACTTTAGAAATCACAAGAAATTATGTATCACTTGAAAACTTAAAATCTCAAAATTCATCCTTTGAAATGCATTTTAAAATTAGACATTGCATTATGATGGAAAATATGCATCAAAATCGTATTACAAAATGTTTTCGTTCATGAATAATAAAAAAATCTGCTTGTTCATGTTTATGTTCACTAATGAATTTATTAAACATTAAATAATTGATTCTCAATCAAAAACTAAAATGCTTACAAAATGACATTAAACTTCACTTCATATGGTACCTAATGCACTTGTTTGTATTTACAAAAGTACAAATGCAAAACAGTGTTTGGTAGCTATATGAGATATCAGTGAACATTATGCATTATCCATTAAGAAGGATTTTCTAGACAAGTACACATTTTCTTGTTTTCAGAAAAAAGAAGTCAAAATTAAGTGAGTTTTTGCTTGAAACAAGGAATAATCTGCCAATGGGGTAAGAAAAATAATCTTATTTCAAGCAGAAGACTAGATTATTTTGTTTACCCCATTGGCAGATTATTCCTTGTTTCAAGCAAAATCTCACTTCATTTTGACTTCTTTTTTCTGAAAACAAGACATTAATGTGTACTTGTCCAGAAAATTATTCTTGATTTAAGAATTTTTAGATATTTCGGCTGGAAACAAGACAATAAATCTAAGCTAGAAAAGCATTTTTTGCAGTGTAGGTACAAAGGACTTACTGTGTTCATGTTCTGCTCTATTAAGGTATGATTGGGGTGAGGATAGGTACAGGTTTGGTGTTATGGGTTGGTTTGAGTGATATTTCCAGTGATATTGTATACTAATTGAACTGAGCTGGATGATAGCTTCACTGAATTCAGTGATTAACTCGCTTTAACTGAAGATCGGTAACTTTCTTTTTGCATTATTGACACACTACCTTCCTATTTAATGCTGTAAAGCTGCTTTGACACAATCTGTATTGTAAAAAGCACTATATAAATAAAGCTGACTTGACTTGGATAAATGTTCAACAGTGTTCAGGGGTCCATTTGACTTCTATGAAGAAAACATGGGTTACGCAAATCTACAAATAATTAATAGTTTCAACTTTAGATGGGATACTGCAAAAACATGAACAAATCATTAATAAATTATTTGAATGATAATGTTAACATGAATATTGTGTGAAGTGCTTAAAATGACTAATTAAATTATTTTTCACAAGATTTGTAAATGCAAGAAAGTGCACTAGGTTTTATATATATATATATATATTAATTAATATATTTTTAATAAGGTTTGTAAGCATTTTATTAACATTAATCTATTAATCATTATGTAATCTTTAATACATTTATAATCTAATTATATAATATAATAATATAATTATAATACATTTAAATACATATTAACTAATGATCCTCAAAGCATTATATGTTTGTTAATGATTTATTAATAAAGATTTTAATCACTTGAAACTGTTTTTTTTTAATTCCATGATCATATGAATTTAAAAAAGTTGACTGACGTTTGTAAGCATTTCACAATGATATAAACAATGATCTGTTTAATACTTTTAATAGTTAACATTAACAAGCACATTATCTAATATTTGTATCTATGTGAATATTAACTAATGTTCTGTTAAGCGTTATGTAACGTCTGTTAATGATTTGTTAATAAAAGTTATTAAAGTGTTACCCGTTAGACCTTACATAAAAGTTCATGAGCAAGTCAGCTGCGTTTCAAAATCATGTAATGCACAGCTATCACTGAGAAGTTACAGATATCATTTATGTTTGCAGTGCAAGATTGGACTGGATGTGTATATAATGGTCAGTGCTCATTAGTTACTTTATCTATGAGTTGTTTGGCATTTTATAGATGAATGAATTTGAACAACACACTTCCACAACAACAGAACATGAGAAAAATAATGGTCACTCTGCTGAAAGAAGACATTTCCACCATGATATAAGGACAAGCTAGAAAGAAGATGATAATAGATATTTGGAGTGTGTGATGGTGCCATCTAGTGGATGAGCAGGAGAGCTGCACTGAGTTTAAATGAAGTGAAGGAGACTCTTCTGCTGCTGATGGAGATATTCACTCCACATACACTAACAGTTAGAAGTTTGGACACATCCTCTCATTTAATGTTTTTTAGAGAAATTTCTTATGGTTATCAAGGCTGTTTTCACTTGATCAAAACAAAAAACAAACAAACAAACAAAAAAAAAACTTAACTGTGAAATATTATTATGATGTAAATCAAAGTTTTTTTTTTCTGTATTAATAAACATACACATAAAATGTAATTTATATCTGTAATTAAAGTTGAATTTCCAGAATCATTACTCCAGACTTCAGTCAGTGTCACATGATCCTTCAGAAATCATTCTAATATGCTGATTTATTATTAGTGCTGCTATAAATATAATGTTTGGAACCTGTGATACAAAATTTTCAGGATTTTTTGATCAATAAAAGGTTAAAAAAGAACTGCATTTATTTAAAATAGAAAGGTTTTCTAAAAATATACGCTACTGTTCAGAAGTTTGGGGTTAAGTTAAATTTTTATTCTTTCTTTTTTTTTTTTAAAAGAAATTAATACTTTTATTCACCAAAGATGTGTTCAATTAATAAAAAGTGATAGCATAGATTTACATTGTTAGAAAAATTTATATTTTGAATAAATGCTGTTCTTTTTTTACTTGTTATTCATCAAAGAATCCTGAAAAAACAATCAGAGGTTGCAAAAAAATATTTGTTTCCAACATTGATAACTCTAATAATAAATCAGTATATTAGAATGATTTCTGAAGGATCATGTGACGCTTAAGACTGGAGTAACAGCTGATGAAAATTCAGCTTTGCATCAAAGGAATAAATTATATTTGAAAGTATATTAAAGTAAAAACCATTATTTTATATTGTAATAACATTTTGCAATATTACTGTTTTTTTCTGTATTTTTGATCAAATAAATGCAGCCTTGATGAGCAGAAGAGACTTCTTTAAAAAACATTAAATGAAAGGGTCCAAACGTTTGACTGCTAGTGTAAATGTAATCACTCTTTAAAACAAAGGTTTCAAAGGGTGTTTTCACAGAGGAACATGAACCTCTGAGTTATATTTTCTTAAAAGAACCATGTTTAGTGTGAAAATGTTTTAATAAGCTTAAAAAGCATTCTTTTCTCTATAAAGAACCTTTAGATTAAAGGAAAGATTAATGGATGTTAAAGGCTCTTCATGAAACGAAATGCAACCATTGAGAAATAAGGTTTGCAGGTCTGGGTCTCTCAGTGATGTGAACATGGCTTCTTTTTTTTTTTTTTTTTAAATAACAATTACAGAATAAAGACAGAAGAAAATTTCAACAAAAGTTCAGAGCACAGTTACAAGAAAAAAACAAAACAAAAAACAAACAAATTATTAATGTTATATTTCTCAAACAGGTTGAAGGTCTTTAAAGCTTTACAATTTTTTGGAATTTTTGATGGGATCAGAATATTTTTTTATTTCACAAATGAAAACAGGCAAAAATGGCTTTATTCTTAGTGTAACTGCACTTATGAATATAACATTTTGCTAAGAAAAAAAATTAATTCATATATATATTGTCTTTTTTGTTATGTTCATAAAAGCCAAAAACAATATACTTGAAGGAGAAAGCAATGTCTGGGAGAAGATTTTTTTCTTTTTTTTCTTTTTTTTTTTTTTTGCAAAAAAACTAACATCTGAGACCAGATTTTTTCAACATGTGTACAAGTCCAGAATAAGTGAGTTAAAGTTTCAGGAAGATTACTACAGAAAGCACAGCTGGTGTCAATATCCTTTTTAAATCCATGTGAAATAAAAGATTTAACTGGGTAGTATTTATATAGTATTTTAAAAGAATTTTCTTTTATGTAATGAGTTAAGAAATATTTATATGGCAAAGACCAGACCTTTTTCCATGGAATGTCACTAATGCTCTGGTTCTTGTGCATGGACTGAAGTAGAAATACATTTGTTTTTCAATTATTTAAAACACTATAGCAATAATTTCATTATAAGATTTCTTAGCAATTAGTTAAAAGAAGTTTAAACAATTAGTTAAAAGAATCTTCAGCAGGAGGGACAAGTCTTGAAATGTATAATAAAGTGGAATGATTAATGAAACATGAGCTGTGAGCAGCGATGACAAACACACTGCCACCTGCTGGCTGTATGAAAACAATGCACTGTGAGCAAAAAGTGAATAGTTCACAAGGAATTCTCTTTTTTTTTTTTTTTGATAACGTTTATTAAAGACTGGACTTTACCAAACTCTGTCTTCATGCAACTAAAGCACACACGATACATATCTACAATGAAATTCAGCAGTTTCAACATCATAAACTATCATTTATCTGTAAGGATCCAACACAGTAATCAAAAACAGAACAAAAAGTAACACTTTTTTTTATAGCAGTCATAGAAAACCATAATTCTAAACTAGAAACTCAACATACACTGCCGCTCAGAAGTTTGGGATGAGTAAAAGTTTAATGCTTTTTAAAGGTGACTTTTCTGCTCATCAAGGCTGCATTTATTTGATTAAAAATACAGAAAAAAATGTAATATTGTGAAATGTTAATGCAATTTAAAATAGTGGTTTTCTATTTTAATATACTATCAAATATAATTTATTCCTGTGATGCAAAGCTATATTTTCAGCATCATTACTCCAGTCTTCAGTGTCACATGATCCTTAAAAAATCATTCTAATATACTGATGTTTTATAGTGTTGGAAACAGTTGTGCTGCTTAATGTTTTTTTTTTTTTTTTTTTTTGGAACCTGTGATACTTTTTTCAAGATTCTTTGATCAATAAAACATAGAATTTATTTAAAATAGAAAACTCTTGTAACAATAAACACCTCGTTCAAAGTTTAGGGTCAGTAAATGATTTTCTTTCTTTCTCTCTTTGAAAAGAATACTTTTATTCAGTGTGTTAAATTGATAAAAAGACTTAGAATATAGTTTAAAAAGTTTCTGTTTTGAATAAATGCTGTTCTTTTTAACTTTTTATTCAGCTTTGCATCACAGATCATACAGTGCTGCTTGAAAGTTTGTGAACCCTTTACAATTTTCTTTATTTCTGCATACATATAAATATAGACTATCAGCCCTTGACATTAGTCACCTTTATTTATATAGCGCTTTTTACAATACAGATTGTGCAACACTTTGCAGAAGAGCTCAAATGTGACATTATGGAATATTTACAGAATTTTATCAGAGGTGGAATTAACGCATTTCATAATAACAATGTTATGGGATTGTTTTACATATAAAGTTTTGAATATAGCAATTTTAATAACTTAAATGACTCACTTTATACTAAAAACAAAAAACAAAAACTGAAACCACCAGTAGGTGGCACTAAGTCAAAAACGTTGTGACTGAATAATCCATTAAATCAATTTGTTCAAAAGTGCAGTTTTTTTAGTTGAGGATATAGAGCACGATCACACAACAGTGTTCCTAAAATGTAAGTCACTTAATATTAACTTTTGTATAAAATAATAAAACTTTTTTTATAAAACTGTTACATTTGCAAACTTCCTTTATAATCATTAAAAAGCTATATAAAAAGTCTTAGTTCATTGCGATCTCACAAACTTGCTTTTTAATGATTTCCAGCTCTGGCTGCAGTACTATTTTCTTGTTTTTGCCTATTTTTAATCACTAAGTCCAAAAGTCCAACAGCACAGTGTTGAAATGTAAGGTTAAATAGCCAGGTGAATGTGATATTAGCACTGAATGTGTTGTGGATCTCTTGTGAAAGTGTGGCGAAGACTGACACAGAAGATAACAAATTATTGAATACATTCATTATTTTTGTTTTCTTTGAACTCAAAACGTATTCTTGTAGCTTCATGACATTATGGTTGAACCACTGCACTGCAAAAAATGCTTTTCTTACTTAGATTTGTTGTCTTGTTTCCAACTAAAATATCTAAAAATTCTTAAATCAAGAAGGATTTTCTAGACAAGTAAAAATTATTCTCTTGTTTTCAGACAAAATATGTTCAAATTAAGTGAGTTTTTGTTTGAAACAAGCAAAATTATCTGCCAATGGCGTAAGCTTTCATCTTGAAATAAGATTATTTTGCTTACCCCATTGGCAGATTATTTTGCTTGTTTTAAGCAAAAACTCACTTCATTTTGACTTTTTTTTCCTGAAAACAAGACAATAATTGTTATTTGTTTAGAAAATCCTCCTTGATTTAAGATTTTTTTTTAGATATTTTGGCTGGAAACAAGACAAAAAATCTAAGTAAGAAAAATGTTTTGCAGTGTGATGTCACATGGACTATTTTATGGATGTCATTACTATCTTCCCGGGCCTTGAATGCGCTAATTACACTGCTTTCTACACTAATAAAAATGATTTTGTGGTGAAGTAAATAATACAGAAAAATAAATGTAATTTTTACATTAAATAATTTAGTTCAGGCAAGAATTTAAAAAAGAGTAAATTAAATATTAGTACTCAATTTAATCTTGTAGAATTTAAGTGTTGAAAGTCTATTTTAGTTGTAATTGTTTGTTATTTTTATTTTTTTACAAAGATTGTTTAAGTAAATATCAAAGACATGATCCTTTTGTTCCCATCCTGCACTTGGGCATGAATAATTAATAAGGTTACATTTTTTGCTGTTTTCGAGATGTATTTACACTGTTTCATGGCTGTTTTTGTTGTTTTGTAACATCTAGAGTTCATTTTCTTCTCACAATGACCCATTCATACTCAAAAACTATTCACTGATTGTTACCATCATTGTGTATCATGTGCAAAGTATTGAGGTCTCAGTGTTCATTTGGTTTGTAACTACATTGAGTCAACATATAACTGTAAAAACATGTTTGTAAGTGAACCACATGCATTAATGTTTATTTTTCCCCATTGCTTTGAGTAAAGTTTACAAACCATGGCTGAATTGCACTTGAGGACTGCAGGGTTAACTTAAAATAATTAAGCAGAAATTACTAATTAAACTCTAACTACACGTTAAAATTACTTATTTCCTTTGCTAATTTTACATAACTTAGTTAAGTAGATTTGTCTTAATTCCATACTTGAATTTTACTTAAAAAATGTGCATGCAAAAACTTGCCAAATAAAAATTAAGTACATTGAAGTCAATTGTTACAAGAGTTTTCTATTTTAAATAAATGCTATGTTTTATTTATCAAAGAATCCTGAAAAAAAAAACAACAACAAAAAAAACATTAAGCAGCACACCTGTTTCCAAACACTGATAATAAATCAGCATGATTTTTAAAGGGTCATGTGACACTGAATACTGGAGTAATGATGCTGAAAATTCAGCTTTGCATCACAGGAATAAATTATATTTGATAGTATATTAAAATAGAAAACCACTATTTTAAATTGCATTAATATTATTTTTTTTCAGTATTTTTAATCAAATAAATGCAGCCTTGATGAGACATCCTTGATGAGAAAAGTATCCTTTAAAAGGCATTAAAATCTCACTGATCCCAGACTTTTTTTTCAGTGTATGCAGAGTCAGAAAGCTCTAAAATTTCATTAAAAATATCTTATAATTTGTGCTTACGATCATGAGGGTGAGTAATTAACGACACAATTTTCATTTAGCAGTGGATCTGCACTGCAAAAAATGCTTTTCTTACTTAGATGTTTTGTCTTGTTTCCAGCCAAAATATCTAAAAAATCTTAAATTAAGAAGGATTTTCTAGACAAGCAAAAATCATTGTCTTGTTTTCAGACAAATTAAGCCATAATTAAGTGAGTTTTTGCTTGAAACAAGCTAAATGATCTGCCAATGGGGGAAGCAAAATAATCTTATTTCAAGCAGAAAACTAGATTATTTTGCTTGTTTCAAGCAAAAACTCTCTTAATTTTAACTTCTTCTCTCTTTGATGACTAACCTTTAAGACTAGTTTATGCAGTTTATGGCCCTGGATCTTGATGTGAAGGCTTAACTTACTTTTGCTTGCAAGACCGAGTCCCTGCCTGAGCTCAACTAAAGCCCTGGTTATGAAGAACGACCGTCTTTTTCCGTGCGATTTCCGCAATCTGAAATGTAACCGGTTTTATTTGAAATACTAAACCAGCGTGTGGCGCAGGAGCGTGACGAAGCGAGCGCTGACCCCAGGAGCCTCATTAAAACTAGTTGAGGGACCGCTTCCTTTGCAGAAACTCTGCGCCTTTGTTAACTGGAGCTTCACCCAGAAGAGCGCCAGAGGAAAGCTTCTCTTCTGATAAACACATACCCGCACGCGTCCCACCGGCCCACGCGTCTGCACGCGCGCCGCTAAACGCACACTTGTCTGAGCGCGGGACTACAAGGCGAGGCGCTTGTCCCTGAGCTGTTCTTCTGAGATCGCTGCGCGTTCCTCTACCCTCCAGTTTCACGTTGAAAGATTCTCCAGACGCGGCTTCGGCTTCACAGGAAGACACGCTCGCTATCGGAAGAGGATGAAACGGCCGGGGTGTGTAAAGCAACACATACATGTGGCAGCACACATTGTTCTCTTTCAGGTATTCTTCTGGGCTTTGTCATTTCGGGTTTGATTTTTCCAGTCGTTACACTCAAAGGAAGCCGCCTCGACTAATCGCTTCAAAGAGCCACGATCCCGTGTTTCTGGAAGTCCCGCCGCTGTCTGGAGGAGCAGAGATCCTGCGTATCTTCTCGTTATGGAGAACCGAATGAAACGCCCAACGCTCATCAGTCAGAGTTCACTGCAGCTCAGGACTGACCAGAGAAGAAGACAGAAGAAAATCGGCCCACAATGCATGGATTTAAAGTATCCAACTTATTTTGCAATGCAAAACTAAGCTATTTTGCTGCAAATGTGTCATTTCTGAATCTTTAGATGCTGTAGGGAAACAACTGGAAGAATGAAGTAGAGTAAACAGCAACAATGCACTACAAACCAGTGTTTGCATGACTATGATAAACTAAAATGATACACTGCACTTGTTTCTAGACAAAATATCTAAAAGTTCTTAAATCAAGAAGGATTTTCTAGACAAGTAAATATGATTGTCTTGTTTTCAGAAAAAAGAAGTCAAAATTAAGTGAGGTTTTGCTTGAAACGAGCAAAATAATCTGCCAATGGGGTAAACAAAATAATCTTATTTCAAGCAGAAGAATAGATTATTTTGCTTACCCCATTTGGGAGATTATTTAGCTTGTTTCAAGCAAAAACTCACTTAATTTGAACTTCTTTTTTCTGAAAACGACATTAACGTGTACTTGTCTAGAAAATAATTCTTGATTTAAGAATTTTTAGATATTTCAGCTGGAAACAAGACAAAAAATCTAAGCTAGAAAAGCATGTCAAGCAGCATAACACACAGTTTTTGTACAGTCGACATTCTTACGTTAAAAATAAGGTGGATATTTTAAGGGTGTCCTGTGTTTCTGATGGGTTGTATGTGTCCTTAATGTGTACTTTTCAAATCCATACTACCCTACATTACAGCACAGCAGTGTGGATTTGGAGGACTGAAGCACTATAAACATAAAGCTGCTGATAATGACTACAGACTAACCCAGTTCTAACCCTGTTTTAAAACAAACAAAACAAACATCAGTGATTTTCCTTTATGAATCATGTTCCCAAGTGAGAGCATCACCTGATGTCCCCAAACTATCACTGAGTAAACACACACACACACACACACACACACATATATATGGAAAAGCGGAAAAGTCAACATCCCAGCATCCATCAGTTCTTCAGCCCTTGAGCGATCTGAGGAAGACTGAAGCGCTCCTCTTCTGGTCTTTTGAACGCTCTGGATCATCTTGAGAGTTTCAGCGCAGATCTTATAAGCTCTCACAGCTTGATGTGAGGTTAGAGACGCGGCTGTTGACCTTTGACCTCTGCTCAGACTCACAGCATGAACTCCAAGAGTCCTTACAAATCAAAGTGAACAGCTTCAGATCTGCAGTGTTCCACCTGCAATGACCTAACTCACTGGAATATCAACAAAACTTTGATCAGAAAATACAAAAAAATATAACTCATACAACAGATAGTGAAGTCGACATCAGAATAATATCATGAGACTACCAAAAACAGGTGCAATGTAAAACAAATGACACTGATATAAACAGAAATAACATAAAATAGCATAAAATATAAATACAATAAAAAAAAAACAAACATACAAAGATATTTAGAAATCTTCTAGAATTACAATCAGACAATCAAATTCCATTGCGATGTTCAGAGGAGACTATAATGCTTTGTTAATAAAAATAAGAATATAAACATCACTGGATGTTATTACACACACACACACACACACACACGTACACACACACTCATGAAAGTGTATTACACACATATGATGCAGTTTAATGTGCAAAAAACACTAGTCAGTAATTATTCAAATGCATATGAGCATGAACCAAGTGTCCAAAATATATCATTATTGTCTGCATATTGTAAAATTACTTAGTGTTATAATAATAATGCACCCAAAAAAAAAAAAAAATCATAACCTCACATGGTAACACTTTAGAATAGGGAACACTTATTGACTATTAATAAGGACTTTTCCCTCAATAAATTGCTAATTTTCTGCTTATTAACACTTAGTTAGGTAGTTGTTAAGTTTAGGTATTGTGTAGGATTAGGGATGTAGATTAAGGTCATGTAGAATAAGGCATTAATCTGTGCTTAATTAGTACTAATAAATGTCTAATATTCTAGTAATATGCATGCTAATAAGCAACTAGTTAAGAAACCGTAAAATAAAGTGTTACCTTTCACATTAAAAAGCATTTTCTTTCAAACCAGTATTACATGTAAATTATAATTAATTTGGTAAGCAATTAATAAGCAGGTAATAAGCTTGGGAAGCAGAATATTATACAGTCAGCAGGTCAATATCACAAAATAAACACCGTAAACTAAGATATTACTGATAGGCTAGATGTGTTGTCCTCTAATAGTAATTGCTCAGTGAGTAATTTAAGTCAGTTAATAAATATACAAAACAAGCCTCTGTCTTCAATCTATAGTTCAAAATACTACAAAAATCTAATCTGAAAATACAAATGATTTTCTCTCTATTTATATTGCATTAGTCATTTTGAACATCTTTGTGCCTATAACGATCATAGACATATTAATAAAAACCATGCTTAGTGTTCTCAAAGTGTGTGCTAAACAGTTTTGGTACTGTGTGCAATCTGCAGCCTGAAGCGCAGTGAGTTTATTGGATGTTCGACTGCAGTGCATGTGTGAGGCAAGCACTATAATACATCAAATACATCAAATGCTCTTCAGGCAAATGGTTATAATGAACAGGAGTGTGTGTGTGATTCTGCAGCAGTCCTCTGGATGGCGCTGTCTGTCTGCGCTTCAGCTGTGTGCAGCACCGCCTCATTAGAGTCCAGAGCCCCTCTCACAGCATCACACACATGTCAACAGCAATGCAGCCGCATGCAGCAAACACGGATGCGCAGAGAGTCAAATCAGACAAGCTGCAGGCCAGACTCACACCTCACATGACAATTACCTGCTCGACGTCTGAACGGGAGTGCATGTGTTTTACATTATTTACACTCAGTGTTGGGGAAAGTTACTTTTAATAGTAACGCGTTACAATATTGCGCTACTCCCTAAAAAAGTAACTAATTATGCTACTTAGTTACTTTTTATGGAAAGTAATGTGTTACGTTACTTTTGCGTTACTTTTTAAATCTGGGCAGGGCTTGCTTGTTTGTTTTTAATATAAAAAAATTCAATTCTTAGCAAATGTAAAAGCCCTTTCACACCAAAATGAAATGAAGTGAATAAGCCTAAGGTTGAAGTCTGTACAGTAGAACTGTAGGAAAAGAAAGTTCAACATTCAGCAATGAGAAAAATGAAGCACAAATGTTAGTTCATCTAAAGTAAGTTTTGTTTATTCCTACACTGCAAAAAATGCTTTTCTTACTTAGATTTTTTTGTCTTGTTTCCAGCCAAAATATCTAAATCAATACCTAAATCAAGAAGGATTTTCTAGACAAGTAAAAATTGTCGTTTTTTTTTCTGCAAACAAATCAAAATTAAATGTTTTTGCTTGAAACAAGCAAAATAATCTCCCAATGGGGTAAGCAAAGTACTCTTGTTTTCTGTTTGAAATAGATGTTTTTTCTTACCCCACTGGCAGATTATTTTGTTTGTTCTAAGCAAAAACTTAATTTTGACTTGTTTTTTCTGAAAACAAAATATTTTTTTTTACTTGTCTAGAAAATCCTTGTTGATTTAAGAATTTTTTTGATATTTTTTCTGGAAACAAGACAAAAAACCTAAGTAAAAAACAGTATTTTTGCAGTGTACTGACGTATTGGATCAAAGGTCAGCAGCAAAGTCATTGGTTAATAAAATGGGATTAAATGCATAAAGGAAACAAAAAGTAACTCAGATATTTTCTTGTAAATGAAAAAGTAATGCATCACTTCACTAGTTACTTGAGAAAAGTAGTATTATTGCGTTACTTGTAATGCGTTACCCCCATCACTGTTTATGCCTTATATGTATCTGCAGATGTGGACTATCTGTGTTCAGAGTGAAGTGTTTATTCCAGGTAACGTCGCCGTCTCTCATTGTTCCACGATTCGGCTCGTGCCCTTTTCCGTACCTGTCCCGCCGGAGCAGGTGGACGCGGCGCTTTGTTTTCACGGCGACACGTCATTAATCATTCCCGAAGCCGCACTTGAGCCTGTAATGATACGCGCCGGCTGCCGCGCGGGACCCGCCGCACAATTGCCTTTCTTCGCGCGGCTGCCAAATTGGAGGTGAACGGCCGTAGCCAGACAGCGCTCCCACGTCCCCCGACTGTCTCATCATTTAGCTATTTATCCATCTCGGCCTCGTCCGCCGCCGCTTTCCCAGGAGGCCGCGGATTGTGCGGTCTTGGGGGGGTCGCGGGATCAGATTTGTTGCTCAGGGTTTCTGCCTTTGATTGTGTGCCTATAAGTTTGGGATTAAAGGCAAATTTCCCACAGGGCGGTGCGGGATTTGCTGCTGCCGTTTAACTGTTTAACCTGGCTTACTCTGCTAGGAGGGGCGAGTCGGTCAACAGGTCCTTCGAGACGCGGGCGGGTTGAACCGGAGACAGTCGGCGTCGATAAGAGCGGGTCGCGTGGGCTATCGGATCAACGCCCCCCAAATCTGTACAAACAGAGCGTCTCCCTCGAGAGCGGCTTGATACAGTCGTATCTCCAGATCACGCGGTGCAGAGTGGTTACCAACAGGAATACCATTAGAGTTTTGGTAGCAGGCCTCGCAAAATCACTAGCCAAACGTCCCAGGGCTGTGTTTTCCAGTCGGGCTACCAAAATGTATCATCGCCCATCTTAAAGTAGGGCTCCTGCAGGTCCTTAAACTTCTCAATTTAGTTGTATTTAAGGCCATAAAAAGGTTTACATGTGTTAAAACTTTTTGACTCGAGGGCCACATCAAGTTTTCCACATTAAGTGAGGGGCCGTATGAGAAATTAAGCTTTGATTATTTTTTTATTCTGAATTAACACTCATGAGTGTACTGTCTGTACGTATACTTGTACGTACATAGCAGTTTTATTCTTGTACCATTTTTTAACAAATTTTATGAGCATTTTGTGACACACAGATAAGTTGCATTATTGTAGATTGATGTATAAAACACATTTTATCATTTCATTCAGAAATAATGTAAAATAAACTAAATGTTTACAAACATTAGAAACCAGTATTTCATTCCCCTCACTCTACGAAAAAATAGCGCACATTTAGCAGTGTTCAGAACAGAAAAGAGAACGAAAATATAAGTAAAAAACAAATAAATTATAGTGGCATTCACTGTAAACATTTATTATAAACGCCCAGCCTAAATATTTCAATCAAAACTGAAACTAGTGGCGTGATTGCAGGAAAATCCACAATATGCACTTGCCTTTTCTCATTCGTCACCAATCCTAATGTGCACAATTTGCAGTTGACCTTGATCACTTTATAAATCACCTTGGAAATCGCAGCACTTTTCAGATGATAAAAAACGCGATTTATAATGCAGAAAATACAGTACTGTATTCAGTTTCATATCTTTGCCAGATACAACGACAAATTGTTTCCATGTTTTCCCCATGAAATTACAGCAGGAAGATTACACTGGCATTTGTTCCCACAATGGATGTCATTTTATGGCTTAGTAATTGCCTTACACTGCAAAAAATGCCTTTCTTATTTAGATTTTTTGTCTTGTTTCCAGCCAAAATATCTAAAAATTCTTAAATCAAGAAGGATTTTCTAGACAAGTAAAAATTTGTATCTTGTTTTCAGACAAAATATGTTCAAATTAAGTGAGTTTTTGCTTGAAACAAGCTAAATTATCTGCCAATGGGGTAAGCTAAATAATCTAGCTTTCTGCTTGAAATAAGATTATTTTGCTTACCCCATTGGCAGATTATTTTGCTTGTTTTAAGTAAAAACTCACTTAATTTTGACTTCTTTTTTCTGAAAAGAAGACAAACATTTTTACTTGTCTAGAAAATCCTTCTTGAGTTAAGAATTTTTAGATATTTTGGCTGGAAACAAGACAAAACATCTAAGTAAGAAAAGCATTTTTTTGCAGTGTAAAAATTCTCCAGATATCATGTGTGCAGTGAAATATAGTTCCTTTCTTGATATTTGTGTATTGAAAATATTTTTGATTGATCTGATTTGCTATATTAAAAAAAAAAAAATAATTAATTAATTTTCGGGCTACCAAAATCTACCTGCCCCAAGGGCTACCAGAGATTTTTAAATTTTGTGAGCCCTGTGAAGATTAGGGTTAGGTTAGTAGAATAAGTTGCACTATAGTCAGCAGAGTGTGGACTATCAAATTAAAGTGTTGCCAAAAAGTTTACAATTTTCTGCAGTGCACTCATGAACTCATGAAACTAAAGTCTACACACAAAATGTCTGCTTGGAGGGTAAATCTTAACACATGACAGCGAGGCCGCAACTTTACCGAAGACAATAAGAAAAATCTTCATTAACCCGGTTGCGGCTGATGAACCAAACGAGTCGTCTGACTTTTTATGAAAGGCAGCTCAGCGGCGGGAAGGCGTGCGAAGGACCCAGCACCGGCGGGATGAGTGAGGCTTTCAGAATCAGCAGGTGCATCTCTGTTCTGTCAAACACAGTCTGAGCAGATTACACAGATCTGAGGGAGTTTAGCAGCCCGCGGCCGCTGCCTCCTGCTCCATAAACACAAGCCTCAGGTGTGTTACTGGAGAGCGGCCAGAGCTTTGATCGCGGCTCCACCCCGCTCTCCAGGTACGGATGCGGCAGACCCGCGCAGAAGACGTGCCAGGACACATGCTCACGCATGCATGTCATTATTGGCATCACGCACGCAAACACAGTCAATGCTATAATGCATTAATACCAGACAGCGGCCTTTCAACAAGGACAGGCGGATCTCCTGGGATTCTCCGTGATCGCCGCTTCCGAATATACGGCACGACGCTATTGATCTTTAATTAAAGCCGCTCTTAACTGCAGCTGAGTGGACGAGAGTTAATTCATGAACTAGTGATAATATTTGTGCTCTGCATGAGGAGGTACATAAAAAGTTATCTATTGTCTGAGCAGTTTATCAGCGCAGTGATGGCGGAGCGTTCCGCGCCACGCCTGGGACTTACGAGCAATAACTCAACGTTATGGGTCAATTTAAAAACGGGCCCCGCGCGCCGATTCTCAGACGTCCTTACCGCCGAACGCCGCTGCCGCTGGATTACTGGAAGTCTGTCTGGATCGGACTCTCGTCCCTCTGAAAACGACGACAAAGATTCCTCCGGGGACGGCGAGGAAGGGCAGAGTCTAGATACTGTGATTTCACCCTTTCTAGTCTTATTGATTTCTTCACAGGATGCAGCTATTAACATTGAGCGCGTTCCAGAGGAGCATGCGGCAGGTATCCAGACGCTCGGAGTGTGTGAGCGCTGTGCTTTTATAATTAAGGTCAGCTGGGATGCATTAAAGCATTTGAGGTGTTAAAATTGGCGCTCCTCGGAGAGCGAGTTGGCATCGCTCGCGCTCGTAAATTAGGCGCGCGCTCAAAGGAGGGTGGAGTTACGGCTGCTTTGAGGAATGGGCTGAACCTGGGATGTCTTCAACAGCCTCAGCTTCTGATGAAACACTCGACCTGCAGCGCTGGCCGCTCTAACAGGAACACAAGGCGTGTTATTCTGAACTGTACAAGTGAGCACTGAGTGAGTGCTACTCAATACACATAACATCCAGTGAGAGGAGAGAGAGTCAATTCAACTTCCTGCTCAGAAAGAAAACGTGTTTAACAAAAAGCCCTATGCGATAACCACTGTTGTCAGATTTTAAATGTGTTCCTGAAACATATTTCCTTTAACTTCTTTTTTTCCAAGTAGATGGAGCTGTAGTTGCCTGTAGCAGTCTTAATTAAAAAACTAATTTTTGTCTTATGACTAAAATGCGATTTAGTTTTAGTCATATTTTAGTCATCTGAATTGCTTTTAGTTTTAGTCTATTTTTAGCCGACGAAATATCATAAGATTTTAGTCGACTAAATCTACAATAAATTTAGTCGGCTAAAACTTAATGGGTTTAGTTACAATGCAATGCATTTATTAAGAATTTCTCTAAAATGTCCAAACTCATTATATTGGTTTGATATTAAGGTTTAATCATGATAAACACACAATTTAACTGCGGTGACACACAACATGCCTTAATATTAAAATTAAATAAAACCACTTCTCATAAAGAACATGGTCCTCTTCTGAATGTAATCTCAATGGTTATATCGGCTAATGATGCATTCTTTATAGTCACTTGTTTACCATATTCTTCATTCTTTCAAACAGACATTTATTTCTATAAATTAATTTAGATTCATCTTTAGGGCTACGTCAGTGATTCAGTCAAGAGCAGTGAGTGGTTTTCTGTCTTTGTTTTGTTGCTTAGTTAACATTTATCTGTGACTTGGACAATAGACACTAAATGTGGCTGCTGTCCTTTTAAAACCAAATGCAATGGATGCAATGCACTGATGCACTTTCTCTCTACGGTTTACGTTCATTTAAGACGTAACCGGTTGTGTTTTTACATGAATACTCGTCAAAACTGACAATTTGAGATAATTGTGTGTATTTCTCAGTTCATGCAATGCAAAAGAGTGTGAGACGTGTTTTCTGTGTGTTTGCTTCAGCTCAGAAAACAAGACCGAATTGAGTTCTCTCTTGCGTCGTCAAATGTATCCATATGTCTGCACTTCTCCCACATATTGACATTTTTTAACGTTTTATTAGACGTGCAGCAAGTGTATTTTAGCTTGTGTCCCGCCGGTTTGTACGCATCTAACCTAATCTACGCAACAGATTTTTCTGAATGAATCTCTTTCCAAATCATCCCTCACTAACTTTTTCATCTCGTTTTTATTCGTTGACAAAAATGCCAGATTTTTTGTCATTCAAAAAGATTTTTAGTTCGTTATCGTTTCGTTGTCGTCTGTGAAAAGAATGTCGTTGACAAAGTTAATGACGAATAATTTTTTTAATTAACGAAATTAACACTGGCCTGTAGTTACCAAAACATTCTCATTTATGGAAATGGACCACAAAGCCTTATCCAATTTAATTATACTTTTTCAAATGCCACTGTTGGAAAAGTCATCTACAGTATGGTCTCAAAAATACGCAGCTTGTTAAATGTAAACCCCAGTGTTATCGGTTTATGTACGACGCTGGACATCGCTGCAATTTTTACAGCCATTTTAGACAAACATAGTGAAATCGGTGGAACGCAGTGAAGACGTCAGTCAGATATATGGTAATGGCTGCAATGTCGTGTTTTTAACACCAGTATTTATTTGACCATTATGTTACATCGTCCTCATAAAGCTTCACTTGGCAGCTCCATGTTTCTGCTCTCCATCTATGAAGCTCTAAAGTGGACCGGTGGGAGAACAGTCCAACATGGCTGCTTTACTAAACAAATAATCATCGCGCGGACCTTCAAAACCGGCGATAAAGTTTTCACCTAGACATTAGGCTGAGCGGAGAGATCGCGGAGCCGCTCAAAAAGCTCGATGAACACAGTCAACACTATAAAAATGTTGAAAATGAAATGAGATTTGCTTTTTCCCCCTCCATGCTGAAGCTTGATGACCGGACTGGAAATATAAGTGCGTTTTAATGCCCTCTTACTGTAAGCTGCTTGTTGAAATTGTTCTTGGGAACGGAAAGATTGAATGTCATTATGCGTGATGTTAAACCCGGCCTATGAAATAATTCAGGAGCTATCGCATAAAGTATCTTACGCTCTCGGAGGAGGCTTTAAAAGACGATAAGGCTGGGATACTAACCCGCTAGCTTCAGTCCACGCAAACCAAATTAATCCAGTAATGCCCAGGGCCTGGAGGGAGGGGGCCGTTCTGTTAAGACCACCTTTATTCAGCGGCCCTCAGCACCCAGAACTAAATGACAGCCGGAAAATCACAGCAGCAGGGTCGTGCACGGTGCATTATGGGCTCCACCGCAGCGCCGGTACAGTAGCGGCCCGAGCGCCTCTGAATGCCGCCATCACAAAGAGCAGCTTCCCACCGCGCTGCTGACCAGAGGCTGAAAACACAATGCACGACGTAAAGGAATGCAGCGGCACATGCAGAAAAAACGTGCATTTTTGTGCAACTACATTCGTTTTTGTGACAAAAACATGCATGCGTAATTAGCACTTCGCAATCGAACGCCGAAGCCTTATTAGATGCTTAAACCGTCAATGTTTTTTCCATTTTTAAAAACCCTCACGCAGAGAGCCTTCTCTGAGAGATTCTGCAAACTCTCCCGTCTTCGGGCCGAGCGTTTCTAACAGTAATTTACACCTATACAATTACAGTGCTCTGGAGAAGATATAGTGTCAGTCCCTTCCTATTTAACAGCGCGACCCGCCGCCCTCCGAGGCTCGAGCTGAACGAGTGTTTCCCTGATTAATGGTGAAAAGAGCCAGAGCTCCAAACCCTGCCAGGAGAGGTGGGCTGCTCTCAGCCTTTTTATGGAAATTAACCGCAAAACACAGCCAATTAGAAGTGTGTTATTTAGAGCGACTTTCCCCCCGCTTTTCATTTGGCTGAATAATGACATGGCGTGATATCCAAATCCTCTGTGGCAAATTAATGTGATGTTCGGTCTTTGCCAACTCCGGGAGCCGCTCGACTGCGGAAAGTTTCTGTCTCTGACAGACCGACCGGACGAGGTTCGCGCGAGGTGCTAATGAAACCGGCGTGTCTTGCGTTCATCCCCGAGTAAACAGTAGGTGAATAAATATTCCCTCTCGGCCACAACAGGCTTTAACTGCTGCGATTATATCAATCTGTCTGAAAATTTCAAGTTAAAATACCCTTTTTATGTAAATTAAAATGACACGATTCGTGCAAAAAAATCTCTCTCCGTTGATTCGCACGCAATGCGCTTATGCAAAAAAATGCGATTCCTCGTTTTGAGGCGCGTTGAGGAACTCGCGGGGAAGGACCCTGAATGTGCCAGAACACACTGTGGAAGTTTCAAAGGGCAGAGTCTCTAGGAAATCTACTTTTTCTTTGGAAAAATGTCACAGGAGAGATGGGAGATTGGCACCACAAAGGGCCCAAAATAGCAAGGGCTGCTACGCATTGTCAGACAAGATTTAGACTGAGGCGCTGACTTTTGTTCTGTGAAGTCTTGGGCCCTGAAAAGGAGATTGGAGGTGTAGAAATTGCAAATTATTTTTTCCTCCTGGATATGCGTCGCTCCCAGTCAGAAAGCGCCGGCTGGCCACACGAGCGTCCCGATTTACCTGCCGGGGCCGCGGGGTTCGGGTCCGCTCCTATTCCCAGCCTCGTACGCTTAATGCAGCTTCACCCCCGGGACACTTAATAGGATTAGAAATCATTTCTAAAAATTTACAAAAACAAATCACATGGCAGGGCTTAGAAATTGCTAATAATTTCTCCATAGCTGGCAGATCAAAGGCAGGCAGCGGAGTGACCCCGCTCAGGCGTTTTTAATGAAGGGGTTAATCTTCTCAAAGGTGACCATTCAGGAGCAGCGGTGTGACCAAACGAAGAATTCAGCCCCCGGATAATCGGCACACAAACGCTCTGAGAAGCGCTGAGGCCGATCGGCCTGTTTTGACACGGCGAAACGACGAGCCCGATCCGCTCCGGGCCTCGCACCTGCGCCGCCGGACCTTCGGAAAGGAGCGGAGAGCGGCCGCTTCCTCTGCCTCGGATAATGATGTGGGTTTGCCGCGTTCACGCCGAGGAAACTTCACCGCACCGTGTTTGAGCAACGAGGGCTGAACGCCTTCAAAAGTGCGGCGGGAGGAAGAGGAAGATGGCTTAATACAGTACGCGCATCAGCCCCGAACGGATAAGTGCGCTTGGACGTATAATCGTGACTGCCAGAAAATGGGCCTCCCAGTAATTAAGAATAAATGAAATTGCTTATCAATTAGTAAGCGACTGCATACACCATTTGGCTGCGTTCTCAGGGATTAATCAGGGAACCATTGACATTACATTGTTCCATAATTATCATTCATACGTTTTATGGTAATTGGAGAATTTTTCATGGAGGAATTACAATGTCTCGGAAACACCAGACAATATTAACGCTCTCAAATATAAACATTAATTAATTTCAGAGCAAAAGAGGAAGGAGATTGATTGTTGGCATGGAAATGGAAAAGCGTTGACTCTCAAACAATGACTGTAAACAACATTAATGAACTGGAGCCATGATGAGAGAATATCCATCACGCTGATAATTGATAATAAGGCATAAAAAGACGCTGCGGAAAAGCACACGCGTAAAAAACATATGCTGGTCTCGGAGGGGAGGTGAGGAGCCTCGAACGACCGAAACGCTGAAAACATCTCAGTCTTAATCGAGCTGAAAGTGTTTACCAGAGCTGACTATATAATATGTATTTTCCTCTAACTCACTTGCCTGTGACATTCTAGCAATCCGAAAGACCTTGATTTACTGGTTCAGAAGTGAAAGTTTGGAGCTGAACTCTAGGGCCAGAGTTGAGAAACCCTGACAAAAAAACAAGGATTTGGGAGGAGCTTATTGATCTAATCCTGTCAATCAAACAGCTGCCTATATCTCTGCACCATCCCAACACCACCTCAGTTTCTGCCCTCTTACTTTATCCTTTATACCCCTGCATTACATGAGCAGGTAAACTAGTCACTTTCACACTCTTTTTTTTCCCAGTGAAGGCATAGAATAACCATTTTTGGTTCTCCAAAGAACCTTTCAGTGATCATTTCTTAAAACAGACATATATTTCTTAATCCTGTGTTATAACCTAGTTGTGTTTACACTACCGTTTATACTACAGGAGTGTAAGCTGGTGGTTTACTCGGCGGACGTGTTCCACAAATACAGTAGATCGGCTTGAACAGTAAACAAACACATGAACAAACAATTGCCCAGAGTTATTGCACATCTGGCCTGTCTTTATATTGTTTTATCAACGGTTTGAAGAGGTGCAGGTAGCAATGGGCTTCTTCACACAGCCTGAGCATGCACACTTAATGCTTTTGTAGCCTATACACAAAAAATGGGATAACAGAGGCATTAATGTGAAGAATATTTGGTAACACTTTATAATAACTACACGCTATGACTCATGATTTAAGCATTAGTAAATGGTCAATTCACCATTTATAAGGCATTATCCCCACATTAATAGACAGTAGTAAGCTGTTTATAAATGCAGCTATAAATGTTTTGTTCCTGATTTATATGCATGTCTATAATGTTTTTAATAATTGTATTTTCATAATTTATTAATGATCAATTAATAATTTATAAATTAAGTATTATATTATTAACAGGCCAGTTATTTAAAATGCTTGTGCACTTGTTACTACTCCTAAATATTTTGCTTATTTTCTTTCTTTTTTTTTTTTTGTTTTGTTGCTTATTTTGTATTTATATGTACTTTATTGCTTTTTTTTGTACATTTTGTTGCTTATTTACAGTAGTTCCCTTTCATTTTTTTATTTATATGATATTGCATATATATATATACACACATGTTCTGTATTACTATGTGTTGTGTTTGTATCCTTTTTCTCTTTAGAAGATATCTGGGCCTTTAAATCTTCTTTGTAAAAGCTTTACAAGTTATAAATAGTCTTCACTTTAGATGAGCTCACAAAAACAAAAACTGACAACTAGTAAATATTTTATAAGTACCTGAATTAAGTAGGCATGTGTGCTAATAAAGCATTTATTAACATGCTATTACTAGATTTCTAAATAATATGTATAAACGTACATTTAAATAGTTCATTAATCATTTTCTTACATTTTCTAGATGATCTTATGAACCCCTGATGAGAGCTAAATAACTGTAAAAAATGTAATTGATCATTAATAACAATAACAAAGCATTTATAGCTGCATTTATAAACTGCTTACTACTGTCTATTAATATAGAGATAATGATTTATAAATGATGAACTGACTATTTACTAATGCTTAACTAATGATTCATAGTGTGTAGATATTATAAAGTGTTACTGAATATTTTAATAATCCATTAAAAGAGCCTTTTGTGCAGATGGGTGTTAAAGGTTCTTCATGGAACCATCAATACTAATAAACAACCTTTCTTTTTATTACAAAAGGATTTAGGATTTGCATCCTAAAGTTACTTCATCCAGAAGAAGGTAGATGCTAAGGCACATTTATCTGGTATCGTGTGTGTCTGTAATTGTCAAGGTGACCTCAACCTCAAGTCAAAGTCAAGCTCAATCCTCACACGCTTGGGCGTTTACCCGCGGGTCACTCGGAGGTTCCTCACAACAGACCCGAGTCACGGCACTCGGCCAGAGAGCACTGGCACGAGGTTTAATGAGGTAATTAGTCAAAGGCCATGTTGGCCCTGAGAGGGTAATACCTGTGAACTTTTACCCCCGGCTCCTAACACATCTCCAGAGAGCTCTGGACGCCGCTCTTCAGAGGTCTACCTGCAGGCAGAGACGCCCGTCTTCACACGCTTTCTAAGTGAGCGACATCCCGACAGCCACACTCCCCTCCTGCTGCGTCTGAGCGTTCGATTGGTCATCAGGAGCTCCAGAGGTCTGACACTCGGCCACGAGCTTCATGCGTTCAACATCGAGGGAAAGCTTTGTGTCCGGATGCGTTGTAAATGGAGGTCTCTCCGCTCATGAGGGCTCAACTGACTGCATTCAGCTCAATTAAGCAGCATCAAGACGATAGAAATTGTAAAAAGTTGCACCTCGGCCCTCGTGTCGCTGTCATTACATGGAAAAAAAAGACTGAATTAACCCTCACTGCTTCCTTGCATTGATCCCGAGCTTTTATGGTGTCCCTGGAGCTCGGCAGACAATTACAGATATTATTACATCTGCATTGATTTCTTTAAGAGAGCCCAGCGTCTCAAAGCAATTTGAAAAAATTACAGTTCGGAAGTGGGCCAATTAAAATGCCCCGGGGCCCAATGGGGGACGTTCAGTCCTCACAACTGTCAGAATGTCACTGTGTTTTCACCTTACAGCGATCACACACACACACACACACACACTGGTATTCCCATCATTATGGGTTCATTTAGATGTGTTTTCGTTCTAAACTGTATTTTCTATCCCCTAACCCTACACCTAAAAACCCACCCCTCACACAAAACTACTTTACATTCTCAAAAGACTTTATTCTGTTTGATTTATAAGCTTGTTTCCTCATGGGGTTTGGTCCCCACAAGATCAAGGATTTTGTATATTGCCATCTTTGTCTAAACATTTGGTCTCTTTAATGTAGTGAACACCTGAACACACATATACAGAGTCATGACAACATGTTCATATCTGGGTGATTTTTGAGGTACGGTTAATATGTTTTATAATAACCATTACTGTGGATGAATGAGTCAAGTGTGAACACTGTCCATGATCAGTCTTGAATATTAACATGAAAATGAGACAAATGTCAAACTCTTATGAAACCATTTGCTGCTAATTTTAGCTGATTAACTCATTTCAGGATATTGGCTTTAGTTTAACATCTGCTGTTTTACATACACTGCAAAAAATGCTTTTCTTACTTATTTCTTTGTCTTGTTTCCAGCCAAAATATCTAACAATTCTTAAATCAAGAAGGATTTTCTAGACAAGTACAATGTTTTGTCTTGTTTTCAGAAACAATAAAAATAAGTAATTTTTTGCTTAATACAAGCAAAATAATCTGCCAATGGGGTAAGCAAAATGATATTCTTTGCTTGTTTCAAGCAAAAACTCACTTAATTTTGATTTATTTTTTCTGAAAACAAGACAATAATTTTTACTTGTCTAAAAAATTCTTCTTGATTTAAGAATTTGTAAATATTTTGGCTGGAAACAAGACAAAAACATCCAAGTAAGAAAAGCTTTTTTTTGCAGTGTAGTCAGAGCAATGACACAATAATGATGAAGTCTGTTCGGTCTCTAGTTCTCAAACATGGAGGAAAGTTAACTTTAACTGAGAGGAAATATAAGTGCCTTATTTTAGCTCATCAAATGGCTGTTGATTTGAAAAACAATGAAAGGAGTGTCAGTGCTGATCACAGACGCAGCAGTGAACGCCCACTTCCACCAAAACTACTTCTGCCTTTATTTTCTCCATAGGAATTTTCAGAAGTAAAGACCAAAGAAACCAGCAGCAAAATGCAACGCAACAATGAAATTCTGTAATCTGACTTTTTTAATGAATATGATTGAAGCACTGAATCTGAATCTACTGACTTGAAGTCTTTGAAGCTATATTTCTGAAGTGTATTGAGACTGAGATCTTCTGCTGTTTGACTGATGTGTGATTTGAGGATCTCTACTCAGAATTATAGGGAGTGTAGTTCTTCACCAGCAATTTAGCAATGCAATTATTATGATTATTAATCACACTATTGAGCAGTGTTGGGGGTAACGCATTACAAGTACCTCAAGTTACGTAATAATATTACTTTTTACTAGTAAAGTAACGCATTACTTTTTCATTTACAAGAAAATATCTGAGTTACTTTTTCAAAAGAGTAATGCCAGTTACTTTTTGTTTTCTTTATGTATTTAATCCCATTTTATTAACCAATGACTTTGCTGCTGACCTTTGATCCAATTCAACCGTACACTGCAAAAATACTTTACTTAGATTTTTTTGTCTTGTTTCCAGCTGAAATATCAAAAAATACTCTTAAATCAAGAAGGATTTTCTAGTCAGTAAAAAATAATTTTCTGGTTTTCAGAAAAAAGTCAAAATTTAGTTTTTTCTTAGAACAAGCAAAATAATCTGCCAATGGGGTAAGCAAAAACATTTAATTCCAAACAGAAAACAGTATTTTGCTTGCCCCATTGGGAGATTATTTTGGTTGTTTCAAGCAAAAACACACCTAATTTTGACTTGTTTTCAGAAAAAACAAGACAATAATTTTTACTTGTCTAGAAAATCCTTGTTGATTTAAGAATTTTTAGATATTTTGGCTAGAAACAAGACAAAAAATCTAAGTAAGAAAAGCAGTGTACTAATAAGCAAAACTTACTTAAGATTAACTATAATTTTTTGCTTTTTTTCCTCATTGCTGAAGAGTGTTGAACTTTCTTTTCCTACAGTTGTACTGTTCAGATGTGAATTTAATTTTCCTTCAGCCTTAGGTTTATTCACTTCACTTTTTGGTGTGAAAGGGCTTTTGCATTTGCTAAAAATCAAACTTTTTATATTAAAAACAAACAAGCAAGCCCTGCCCAGATTTAAAAAGTAATGCAAAAGTAATGTAACGCATTACTTTCCATAAAAAGTAACTAAGTAACGTAATTGGTTGCTTTTTTAAGGGAGTAACGCAACATTGTAACGCATTACTTTCCATAAAAAGTAACTAAGTAACGTAATTAGCTGCTTTTTTAGGGAGTAACGCAACATTGTAACGCATTACTTTCCATAAAAAGTAACTAAGTAACGTAATTAGCTGCTTTTTTAGGGAGTAACGCAACATTGTAACGCATTACTTTCCATAAAAAGTAACTAAGTAACGTAATTAGCTGCTTTTTTAGGGAGTAACGCAACATTGTAACGCATTACTTTCCATAAAAAGTAACTAAGTAACGTAATTAGCTGCTTTTTTAGGGAGTAACGCAACATTGTAACGCATTACTTTCCATAAAAAGTAACTAAGTAACGTAATTGGTTACTTTTTTAAGGGAGTAAGGCAATATTGTAACGCATTACTTTTAAAAGTAATTTTCCCCAACACTGCTGTTGAGTGATGGTATGTGCTACTGTAGAAGCCATATGTCCACCGCTGAACTCATTGTTTACACAGTGCTAAAACGTTTTTAATTGGCAAAAATCACTTATGTTTAGCTTGTTTCTGAAGGCACTGTATTGTTTTTGTGCTCACAGCTCCTTCTTGTCGTGTTGTTTTGCTGGCGCTTGAGCGTGATGGACTCTGCACCGTCTGAGGAGCATTTCTCACTGATTATAAGAGTCCGTTAAGAATCAGCGCAGCTGCTCGTGTTATTTTCTTTGGCGCGGACGCTCTGCTTTCTCTCCGCAAACACACTGCGAGGAAAAGCAATTTACAGAATTAACCCATTAGCATCATGTGGTGCTCTCAGATGAGACACAACAGGCTTTGATTGAGACGATACAGCGTCATCAAAATAACATGAAGTGGCATTTAGAACAGCGATCGTTCTCCTCGCCATCTCCTTCCCTCCCTTCGGTTTCTTTGTGAATTTCGCAGAAGAGGAGGAAAATGCTAATTGCTGTTATGGAAC
Organism: Cirrhinus molitorella; assembly: GCA_033026305.1. Taxonomy (NCBI): domain Eukaryota; kingdom Metazoa; phylum Chordata; class Actinopteri; order Cypriniformes; family Cyprinidae; genus Cirrhinus; species Cirrhinus molitorella. The sequence continues at coordinate 299,207 of CM065135.1, forward strand.
CTTAAAGGAATTAAGGGCGATAAGAGCTGGATGCGATAGCGCTGTGTAGTCTGGGCCGAGCGCGCGCTTCCTACTCGCCCGTATCAGCCGCACGCAGAAACAAAGCTCATTGTGAAGTGCAGCAAAACACAGAGAGCCTCACCTCCGACGACTGATTGCAGCCGGTGCTGATATGAGCCGCATTCGGTGACATAAACAGGCCAGAACCGTCACCGAAACAGACAGAGCGCACGTTATCGCTGTGCCTGCGCAGAAGCGTTTTATTAATCCGTTAAGCGTCCAAATAAGTTTACTTCTCCTGGATTAAATATCCGCATAACAAATACTAACCTAAACAACAGGCCAAACAAATGATGACGCTGTAAGCGGCTTACACTGCATTTGCTGATGCTAAAAGAATTTCTGCTTCTCTGTTTTCGTGCCGATAACTAGTCGGATCGTCACTTCCGGACGATTACTGCGTTGGAGGGTTTCAGCGGCAGTTTGTAATCCAGGAAGAGAGGAAAAAGGGTTTTCAACACAGGAACACAATGCAAACGCCTGATTAAAGAGAAGCAAAGTCTGGCACATACCAGAGACAAATTGACCAAAGATGGTTTACTATTTCACAAAAATGCTGGTTAATATTAGTGTTCTGAAAAATCTTAGCTAGAAAAGCATTTTTTGCAGTGCACAAACACAGAAAAACACCGTAATAGTGTTATCATAGCAGTCCATATGGATCAGGCTCTATATTCCCAGTCTGTGAGAGACAGACCACAGTTAAAGTTCTTATTCATTAACAATCGTCCCTTTAAACAAATAACAGCCTACAGGTTCAGACCAACATGAGATTAAATAATGACAGAACTTTACTTAATGGATGAACTCTCCATTTAGCTTATACACACAAAAACAGGTATGAAAGTCTGATATTATTGAAAACAAACAAATAAATATATAAACTTTGGACTACTTTTGGTTTACTTTTTCACAAAAATGCTGGTTAATATTAGTGTTCTGGGCTAATTTTGTACTTTTTAAAGGTTTTTTTTAATCTTGCTACTCCTGGAGTTTCTAATTAAAAATGATTGGCCTATTAAAATTGCTTATAAATTTCTCATTTTGTCAGGTTGTTGTTTTACAGTTTGCACAGGTTTTGTGTTTGTTTTTGGGACTTATTTATCATAGTCCTCATTGATAGGAACTTTTTTGAGTGAACATTGACAAATTGACCAGAGATGATTTTCTTTTTCCCAAAAATGCTGGTTAATATTAGTGCTCTGGGCTAATCTTACTAACTCACACACGGTGTAACAACTTCTCAAAAAACTTGATAATTTTTGTACTTTTTTGAGAGTTTTAAAAATCTGGCTACACTTCTGGAGTTTCTAAATAAAAATGATTGGCCTATTAAAATTGCTTATAAATTTCTCAGTCAGCAAATCTAAGATTTTTTTTTTGTCTTGTTTTCTTGCAGTTTGCACAGGTTTTGTTTGTTTTTCAAACTTACACTGCAAAAAATGCTTTTCTTAGATTTTTTTGTCTCGTTTCCAGCCAAAATATCAAAAAATTCTTAAATCAAGAACAATTTTCTAGACAAGTAAAAATGATTTTCTTGTTTTCAGAAAAAAGAAGTCAAAATTAAATGAGTTTTTGCTTGAAGCAAGCAAAATAATCTGCCAATGGGGTAAAAAAAATAATCGTATAAATAATCTTATTTCAAGCCGAAAACAAGATAATTTTGCTTACCCCATTGGCAGATTATTTTGCTTGTTTCAAGTAAAAACTCATTTAATTTTGACTTCCTTTTTCTGAAAACAAGAAAATCAATTTTGCTTGTATAGAAAATCCTTCTTGATTTAAGAATTTTTAGATATTTTGAAACAAGACAAAAAATCTAAGTAAGAAAAGCATTTTTTGCATTGTATTTATCATAGTCCTCACTGATATGAACTTTTTTTGTGAGTGCCAAATTATCTAAAAATTATCTAAAAATATTTAGAGGTTCAGAAGCTCAGATCAATGTGACGTGCAATCAATTAGCTCCTAAATTAAATGCAAAATCTTTGGTAACTGAAAGACAACAAGCTGAGATAAATAAGAAAAACAATAGAGATTTACAAGCAATTTTTAAAAGGCAGGTCATTTTTGACCAGAAACACCACATTAGGTGACGGATTTTTAGCGCAAGGGTTAAATAAATGCGCAAACCCTCATGACTTTTTTAACCCCTTGTTCTCTGCCGAACACAAAGAGCCGCAGGTTCACGAGGTCAGATGGACGTTCTGGAGGAACTTTACTGCTTTGTTTTGGACGGCATAAAAACGAATTGAAAGTGACCGTTGAATTAGGAGCCAAACAAACGGCTGACAGTTTTCAGTAAAATGCGCTGTCAGCTCAGATTTAAAAGCGCGGCGGAAGGTGAAGCTGAAGAGGCTGGACGTGCGAGAGCAGGAAGAGGAAGCTTCATTCGGCACGGGTCGAGGGTCGTACGGCGAGGCCGTCGTTCTAATCGCTGAGCGCTGGACACAGCGTGACACCTGCATTAGCAGACCGAGGCGTCACGAGGATGAAACCTGCCTTCATAAAAGCTTGGGACTGAACTGCTGCCGCTGTGAGTCAATGACAAAGAACATCAGATCACCCCGCTACAAATATCCACCATTTCCCAGATCAAACTCATCCCAGAGCCTCATTCTGTAAACACACTGCCAAAAAATGCTTTTCTAGCTTAGATTTTTGTCTTGTTTCCAGCCGAAATATCTAAAAATTCTTAAATCAAGAATTATTTTCGACAAGTGCACATTAATGTCGTTTTCAGAAAAAAGAAGTTCAAATTAAGTGAGTTTTTGCTTGAAACAAGCAAATTAATCTGCCAATGGGGCAAGCAAAATAATCTAGTCTTCTGCTTGAAATAAGATTATTTTGCTTGTTTAAAGCAAAACCTCACTTAATTTTGACTTCTTTTTTCTGAAAACAAGTAATTTTTACTAGTGCTGTCAAATGATTAATCGTGATTAATCGCATACGAAATAAAAGTTTATGTTTACATGCTATATATTTGTGTACTGTGTATATTTATTATGTATATATAAATACACACACATGCATGTATATATTAAGGAAAAATATTTTGGATTTATATCTAACGTATTTATATTTATTTATAATCTAAATTGTATACAGGTATAAATATAATACATATAAATATTTTGTTTTAATATATACATGTATGTGTGTGTATTTATATGTACATAATAAATATACAAAGTAAACACACATATATTATGTAAACTTTTATTTTGGATGTGATTAATCGCGATTAATCGTTTGACAGCCCTAATTTTTACTTGTCTAGAAAATCCTTCTTGATTTAAGACTTTTTCGATATTTTGTCTAGAAACAAGTCAAAAAAATCTTAGCTAGAAAAGCATTTTTTGCAGTGCACAAACACAGAAAAACACTGTAATAGTGTTATCATATCTCTATATTCCCAGTCTGTGAGAGACAGACCACAGTTAAAGTTCTTATTCATTAATAATTGTCCCTTTAAACAAATAACAGCCTACAGGTTCAGACCAACATGAGATTAAATAATGACAGAACTTTACTTAACGGATGAACTCTCCATTTAGATTATACACACAAAAACAGGTATGAAAGTCTGATATTATTGAAAACAAACAAATAAATATATAAACTTTGGACTACTTTAAAGTGCCACTATGATTATGAAAGGTTCATATTTTGGTTTTGGGAGTCCTCCAACAACAGGTTGGCATGCATGCAAGGTCCAAATATACTGTCATTGTCTTATAATGTGCATTTATTTTTACCTTATTTGCTCAACGACTCCCAAGCGAATCACTCAACGATTCATATTTACAAACCCCTCCTTTGCGTGAAGCTAATCTGCGGTGATTTGTTCGATGTCTGCTGTGATTGGTCTACTGCGTGCAGCGCATGTTGAAAATGGAGAGCCCATTAACTTTACATTACACACCCAAACAGCCATGGTATATGCTTTAGCCCAACGCAGAAACGTACTGATAAAGCAATACTTTGCACACCAACATATTGCTCTATTCTTTATCCTAACTCCAAATGATAACAACCACAAACATTCACTATTCATCGACACATTTCTAGACAATCGCAAGCGAACAGATAAAAAAAGGTATGTTTTTTAAGGAAAACACCAGGATTTTTCTCCATATGAAGAGTTCAGATGCAAAAGCCTCTAAATCCAAAAGTCTTTCTTCAAAATATGCATTTCTATCAGGCTCCGATGTATAGGTTTCTATGTAAGTAGTGGGATTCTGATTGGGCTAAAGCTGGGATTTTAGCGAGTTTGAAGTAAAAGTATTTGATGGACGTATAATATGTGTCATTATCTCATTTTTGACCATGATGGATATGAAGAGTTCCGATGCAGACAGACAGATGGACGGACTGATGGATAGACAGAGAGACAGAGAGACAGACAGACAGACAGACAGACACACACACACACACACACACACATGGACGGACAGTTTTCTGCTTGAAATAAGATTATTTTGCTTGTTTTAAGCAAAAGCTTACTTAATTATGGCTTCGTTTTCTGAAAACAAGACAATGATTTTTGCTTGTCTAGAAAATCCTTCTTAATTTAAGAATTTTTAGAAAATTTGGCTGAAAACAAAACAAAAAATCTAAGTAAGAAAAGCATTTTTTTGCATTGCACACAAACAGACAGATGGACGGACGGACAGACATTATCTCATTTTTGACCATGATGGCTTTTAGGGGGTTTTGCATCAGAACTCTTCATATAGTGGACTTCAATGGTGCTCAACAGATTATAGGTTAAAAATGCAGTTTCAGTGCAGCTTCAAAGGGCTCTAAACGACCCCAGTGGAGGAATAAGGGTCTTATCTAGCGAAATGATTGGAAATTTCTTAAAAAAAGAAAAAATTATACACTTTTTAACCACAAATGCTTGTCTTGTCTGCGATGCGCCTGCACTCTGGTTCAAGACAGTTATGTTGAAAAACTCCCATCTCATTTCTCATTTTTAGATGTAACTAATTAGTAACTAATCAATTGATTAACTACCTTTAACCCTTTACCCACCCAACTTACCCAGTCCTAAACATACCCCATCCCACCTCAACAGCAGCTGAAGACAAATACATTGTACCTAACAATTAGGTTTTTTGATGTAAGTAGATACCAGTTAAAGACACTTAATAATAAGTGTGACCAAAATCTTAAATCAATAAACACAATCTCGAAAATAGTCAAGTTTATTTGTATAGCGCTTTTCACGAAACGTATCATTTCAAAGCAGCAATAATTACAATAATTAAAGTTTGTACAATAAAGTTTGTTAAATTAAAGAAAATAAACAGTGACCAAACTTGACTGGAAGCGCTGTTCATCGGGACGGAGCGCTTGTGCTGAATTCTAACACGGTTAAATCTGCATCAGTGTCATAACATTTGTGTTGATGTGTGTGAAAACAGCTGAAAGACACTCATAGTTTTGAGAAACGTGTCACTGTTTGAAGAGTTTCATTCGTTTTAGCAAATCAGAAAACAATGCTGGATTTTCAGGTGTGTGTGTTTAATTGCATGAACTCAATAATCATGAACTCAGCCGTTAAATGAAAGTGTGAGTGAAGTTTGCAGCACTTCTTTGTCTTCTCCACTGAAGTCAGTGGCTGGAAACACACAGAATATTTGAAAGCTTTCATTAGCATGTCATTTAGCACAACGACAGACCGAAGGTGTTCGTCTGAGACGCGTTCGCACTTTGCCGTAGCATTAAT